>CM035848.1:154779443-154858748 GCA_020510985.1 Pholidichthys leucotaenia
TTACGATGTGCCTTTTCTATCTTCAAGTCGGTGGTTTGTGGAATATCCAATTTCTCTCTTAGTAAGGATTCCACGCATTCTGCCATTGAGTTAAAACCATTTTCGGTTCCTTCTATCAGACCATGAATTCTTATGTTGTCTCTTCTTTGTTTTCCTTCTTGGTCGGTTAGCTTAGCCTCTATAGCTGCTTGTCTTTTGCGTAGGTCTAGCACAGAATCTTCGAGCACTTTTATTCGATCCTCTGTTTCCAAGATTCGGTTCTCGGCCTGGTCCACTCTGCTGTTTGTCCTTTTCAATTCTTCTCTGAATTCCCGAAATTCGGCCGTAACATCTCGGCGAAATCGTCGTAGCTCCTCAAATAGTGATTTCAGGCTAACCCTTTTGTTAGCTATCACCAGTTCCTCGTCTTCTGAACGGAGATCTTCCAGTTCGGATTCTCCGGCCGATACGTGTCCTGGCCTGGAGAATTTCAGTTTCTTCTGTTTTCCTTGAGACATGATGATTTTGTCTTTTGATTTTCACTCCTCCAAAAATCCGTTAAGTTTGATTTTCAAGGTGTTATCCTGAATTGGGTCTGAGAACTTCAGTGTTAAGCTGCAGTCGCCATGGCGTCCAGACCGGAAGTGCTTTTTCCAATTCTTTAGGATGTATTTCTGACAGTAGTGTTTTATTTTGTGACTCCGTAAGTTGGGGAAGGTTTAATGTGTTTAGGAATGCCTCGGATGCGTTTTTATGTTTTTTGTGGGAGTATAAGTTCTTATAGTAATTCTCGAAGTTTTTAAGAATATCCTGAATTCTGAATTTTATTTCCTTTGATACTGGGTCTCTGATTTTGTAGATTGCTCTTTCTGTTTGATGTTTCCTCAATTTATAGGCTAGCAATTTTGCCGATTTACTGCCTGCTTCATAGTATTTTTGTTTCAGAAATGTAAGTTTCTTCTGGATTTCTATTGTGTAGATCTCATTTATTTGGTTTTTAATTTCCTTAATCTTGAGCGAGTCAGTAGAATGAGTGTTGCCTTTGTGTTCTTTTTCTAGGTTCCTAAGTTCTGACTCTAATGTGGATAGTTTTTCTTGTCTTAGTTTCTTTTGGGTTGCCAGTTTTGCAATAATCTTTCCTCTTATTACAGCTTTGCATGCATCCCACAGTATTAAAGGGGATACTTCTCCATTATCGTTATCTTCCAAATATCTGAGAATATCTGATTCCAATTCATCTTTCAATGGTCCTTTCAGGACATTTGAATTTAACCTCCAAGAAAATGTATTATTTGTGTATTTTTGGATATTTAAGTCCATGTAGATCGGACTGTGGTCGGAGAGATCCATCAGTCCTATTTTACATGTTTTTACTCTTCCAATGTCTCTATTAAACATAAAAAAATAGTCAATCCTTGAGTAAGATGAATGTGGAGTTGAGTAAAATGTATAGTCTTTTACACTGGGGTTGAGTTCCCTCCACACGTCACAGATTCCCAATTCTTTTAGTAGCATCCGAGTCTTCCTGTTTTGGGTGTTATTTTGATGTGGGGAATTACCAGAAGCATCCCAGTATGGATTCAGTCTAAGATTGAAGTCCCCACCACATATCACTAAACCTTGAGCTTTAGTTATCATTAGGTCGAATACATTTTTATAAAATTTCCAGTTAGCCCCTGGGGGAGCATACACATTCAGCAGGGTGATATCTTCTCCCTCTAGCCGCCCAGTTACCAAACTGTATCTCCCTTCTTTATCTTTGTGTTCTGATTTTTTTTCAAATGTAATTTTGGTTGATATCAATGTCGCTACTCCCCTCCTCCTCCCTGATTTATATGAAGATGAAGAGATCATTTTAAACCCTTGTCTACTGAGTTTATTGTGTTCCACATCTGTTAGGTGGGTTTCTTGTAAAAATATTATTCCTGCTTTGTCTTTTTTCATTTTGCCTAGAATCTTGGATCTTTTAACTGGATTCAGGATTCCTTTTACATTATATGAAATTATTTTGGTTACACCCTGTTTCTCCATTGTGTTGTTTTGTTTAGTATAACTGCGTGGTGGCCCTCTTTTGTGCTACTCAGAAACTGAAAGAACATTAAAAACAAGAAAAACATTAAGAACATAGTGTAAAAAACTTTAAAACAAAAAGCTGTCATAAGAACTTCCTGAGCTGAGGTCTTTTTAAAGACCCTGTAAGAGCCTTGATGGAGTGAAGGCCCTGAGGGAAATTCCTCAAACTCTGTTACGTGTTGAGGGCCCTCTCTTACCACTGAAAGTAGTCCCATGCTTTTAACGTGAGTTTCAGAACCCAATCCAAACTTGTAATGATTTTTTTTTTTCATTTTATGCCTAAACCCTGTGAAATTGTGTGCACCCTCCCACCCCCATCACATCAAACATTCACGCAAAAACAGTATTTGTTAGTATGAGGAGAACATGTGGATTATTGTCACATTTCTATTTTAACAAGTTTTTTTTTTTTTTCTTATTACAAAGACTTATTTGTTTCAAATAATATGATTGTTCCATGAAATGTTTTACCACATGCTAAATGTGCATCTCCTTTAAAGTTTGTTACCTTGTATGAGGGGGGTTGGATGTGCGGATTGATTCAAGAGAAAAGAAAAAAAAAAAAAAAAAAGGTCGCTATTCCAACCTGAAAACGGATAGTTTATCCGCGACGCTCTGGTGCTGGGTTTCCCGCTGCTGGTCCGTGGATTTTGAGGGTCTTTGTGTTGTCCATGTTTGCGCTTTGATCTTCTCACTCGGGTCTGCTGCGGGTTTAAATACCGTTACCGGGAGCCCTCTTTTCGCCATGTCAGCTGTTGCTTCTTCCGCCGAATTATAGAGACACGTTTCATCGCCGTAGAAGACCCTTAACTTCGCAGGAAATGGTGTCTGAAAGCGCAATTTCTTCTCTCTTAACACCTTTTTCGCGTCATTGTATTCCCTGCGCTTTTTAAGGACCTCCGGGGCGTAATCGTGTTCCACGTAGACTTTTCTCTCCTGGTGCATAAATCCTTTTTTCTGCCAGGCCAGTCTTACAACCTCTTGTTTTATTTTGAAATTGGAAAATCTTACCAACACCGAACGTGGGGGCGCTTCCGCCGCCGGCCTAGCGGCTAATGAACGATGTGTGGCGATGTTAAAATAAGACACGGCGTCTGGAGTTTTAATGAAGTTTATTGATCAAATCATCGCCATCACGGAGCTCACCCCAGCTGCTGCATAAGCATGCTGGGGATCGCTCTCAGGCTCTCATGAGCTGTAGTCAGAAGCAGTCAGAAGAAGAACAGAGGGTGAACATATGAATTCAGCCACTTAAATACCCAGCAACGGACAATACATCAAAGGCATTTTATCATCAAAGGAAATGCATTCAGACATGTGACATTTGTACCACAATGCGAGCAGGAAGCATTTGCGTCATACATATCCACAGGATGCTGGTGCCTGAACTAAGCACAGGAAGGCTGCCTATTGATCTCAACACACACATCTCACTGTCCTGTTAATTGCTCTAGCGCTGTGTTTGTCCGTGGCTGCTGTGGGGGGGTACCCCATACACTCCCCCCCCAGAGGGCTTAGCGGGGAGCTGAGACCTCGGTAGTCCCGCTTTGGTGGCGAGCTGCGGGGAAAGTCTGTGCCGGGGAAGGGAGGAGGGTGGGGGTAGCAAGTGGCGGGGATGTCCATGGCTGTGGGAAGAAAAGTTAGTCTCTGATTCCTCTCGCGATTCAGTCCGGCAATGAAGAAAAACAGGAGCTGAAGCTATGTGAGGGACTTGGCGTTTAGGCTTTAGGTGCGTTCGCGGCCCTAAAGCCCTCGGGGACAGCTGACGGCTGGATTCCCGTCGTGCGCCGTGGCTGAGACTTACACCAAATCCTGTGTGCGGGCTGCGTGTGTGCTTCAGGTGTGTGAGCAGTCCTGAAGAGCCGTGTGCAGCGGCGGAGGATGATGTATAAGTCTGTAGAGCCAGCTTGTCTCTGGTGCGTGGCACGCGCTGCGGCCACGTGCCTTCCAGCTGCGCTGTTCTGATGCGAGGCTTCTGTGCATGGCCGGTCCGCTGTCGCGAGGCGAATCAGGGTCAGGGGGCTTGATGGAGATCTGCGCAGTCGGCGCCGATTGTGTCCCCTGTTCGGGCTGTTGGTCGTCGCTCGTGCCGGGTCATGGTGCGTTCAGGTCCACGCGTTCTCCGTCAGCCATGGGCCGCCGTCGTGGAGAGAGGGCAAGGTGTGTGCGCTCTCGTATGGAGACACAGAATCGTGTGTCAGGAGCCGTGAGAGCGGCCGGTCCAGCGTGGATGTGCCGATCTAGGCGTGCAGACCTCACCATGAAATTTCCTCAGCTTTCCCGGTCGTGGGTGGTCTCCGAAGAGCATCAAAGTCTCCCTGAAGCAGAAAGGAAGGGCAGATCAGTCGGGCTGCTGCGTTCGCTCGTCGTCGGAGAATCACTGCCGGGTGCTGCGTTTGCTGGCAGCGTGTTCTTTTCAGCGTCGGGTCGCCAGCGTGGTTGTCCAGACCAGAAGGTTGCGTCGCACAAAGCGTGTGCGTCTGCGGGGTCACCAGTGTGGCGATGTTAAAATAAGACACGGCGTCTGGAGTTTTAATGAAGTTTATTGATCAAATCATCGCCATCACGGAGCTCACCCCAGCTGCTGCATAAGCATGCTGGGGATCGCTCTCAGGCTCTCATGAGCTGTAGTCAGAAGCAGTCAGAAGAAGAACAGAGGGTGAACATATGAATTCAGCCACTTAAATACCCAGCAACGGACAATACATCAAAGGCATTTTATCATCAAAGGAAATGCATTCAGACATGTGACATTTGTACCACAATGCGAGCAGGAAGCATTTGCGTCATACATATCCACAGGATGCTGGTGCCTGAACTAAGCACAGGAAGGCTGCCTATTGATCTCAACACACACATCTCACTGTCCTGTTAATTGCTCTAGTCGAGCGCTGTGTTTGTCCGTGGCTGCTGTGGGGGGGTACCCCATAGATGTGCCTTTTCTATCTTCAAGTCGGTGGTTTGTGGAATATCCAATTTCTCTCTTAGTAAGGATTCCACGCATTCTGCCATTGAGTTAAAACCATTTTCGGTTCCTTCTATCAGACCATGAATTCTTATGTTGTCTCTTCTTTGTTTTCCTTCTTGGTCGGTTAGTTTAGCCTCTATAGCTGCTTGTCTTTTGCGTAGGTCTAGCACAGAATCTTCGAGCACTTTTATTCGATCCTCTGTTTCCAAGATTCGGTTCTCGGCCTGGTCCACTCTGCTGTTTGTCCTTTTCAATTCTTCTCTGAATTCCCGAAATTCGGCCGTAACTTCTCGGCGAAATCGTCGTAGCTCCTCAAATAGTGATTTCAGGCTAACCCTTTTGTTAGCTATCACCAGTTCCTCGTCTTCTGAACGGAGATCTTCCAGTTCAGATTCTCCGGCCGATACGTGTCCTGGCCTGGAGAATTTCAGTTTCTTCTGTTTTCCTTTAGACATGATGATTTTGTCTTTTGATTTTCACTCCTCCAAAAATCCGTTAAGTTTGATTTTCAAGGTGTTATCCTGGAATGGGTCTGAGAGCTTCAGTGTTAAGCTGCAGTCGCCATGGCGTCCAGACCGGAAGTCATGTTTATGTGCTTTTACTGTCTACTTTGTTTTTTTTTTACTGTTTTATGTGCCTGCGTTTTTATTTATTTTTTTTTTTACCATGTTAAGCAATTTGTGACTCTATCTGTGAAAGGTGCTCTATAAATAAACTTATTATTATTATTATTACCTCCGCCAGGCCGAAAAGGCCGGGAGGAGGTTATGTTTTTGCCGGAGTTTGTGTGTTTGTTTGTCTGTTTGTCTGTCTGTTTGTCTGTTGGTTAGCAAGATAACTCAAAAAGTCTTGGACGGATTTCCATGAAACTTTCAGGCGTTGTTGGAAATGGTACAAGGAAGAACTGATTAAATTTTGGAGGTGATCCGGTTCACCGTCTGGATACAGGAATTTTTTAAAGCATTTTTCAACACTGTGACATACAGCCATTTTCAACATGTGCGCAGGCGCAATAGAGGGCGCTGGTCGTCGTGTCTGATGAACACAAACTCCGCCTTCTTCAAAGTTTTAGGCACAAAAGCACACAGAAAACAGGGCTCGCCAGAGTGCCTGTGTTTGCACTACGCTGCAAAAGCTGACACGGGCAGCTGTCCGGCGTCGGATTATTTGGCAGAAATTCCCCGGCCAGCCATAGGGGCTGCGCAAAAACCAGCTCTCTGCCGGGGGAGGCTTCCAAATCCTCTTTTTTCCGCGGACCGCAAACCCAATAAAACCCACAGCAACCATTATCGCACCTTCTTTTGTCCTGCGGCTCCGCAACAGAGAGGAATCCCGGCGCCAGTAATGCTGCGCCTGATATGTCTCACTCTAATGCTAAAAGTGACTGCATCAGGGATTTACCACCTTGAATGAATGAATGAATGAATGAATGGCCTGGGCCCGCCGCAAAACCTCACACGGGCAACTGTCCGCCGACGGATTGTTTGGCAGAAATTCCCCAGCCAGCCATAGGAGCTGCGCATTTGGCACAAATTCACCGGCCAGCCATAGGCGCTGCGCAAAAACGAGCTTTCTGCCGGTGAAGCTTCGAAATTCTCGTTTGCCGCGGAGCGCAACCCCCCCAAAAATAATATTGGAGCGAACTCAATATGAGCACCCTACTTGGCTTGCCAAGTGGCTTGACCCTATTGGCGACACAGGTACAGTGCGGGACTCCGGAGCGTGAGTTCGAACCTCCCGGTGGGACGTCACCATGTCGAGCAGCACGTTACAATATAATATAAAACCCACGGCAACCTGTCTACCCAATTTGCATCCGTCAGTGGAGGAGATGGACACAACAGCAACACTTCAGTTTATTACCTCCGCCAAGGAGGCAATGCTTTTACTACTGAACCACTAATCCTATCACTATCAGATTGATTGTCATTGATTAATTGTGTGTTTATTGCACTGTCCCTGTCAAATAAACAAATAATCATTGTGAATCCAATTGCTAGTCATATGTTTACATGCTCAAGGAATCTGAAAACGTACACACAAACACTGTATGGGGGGAATTGTGGCGCTTGGCGGAGGTCTGCGCTCTCCGAGTGCTTTTCTAGTTATTATTACATATCAATCGTGTGACCAACTGGGGCCCGGACTTCCTCTCCTTAATCCGGGGATGTATAACAATAGTCCATTGTTCTGATTGTCTCCTTGGGGCTCTCTGTCTGTATGCAGATTGTCCCCTGCTTAGTGCAGGCTGGCTGAGTGTGAAGATTGAATGTCCACGTAGGCTGTGGTGGGTCACCACAAGTCAAGTATTTTCACTGGTGCTACTCTTACTTATTCTTACTTGAGTACAGTTTGTGGTTACTGCCAGAGCCATTTCTGGCTGAGCAAATGCTATGAAAATTTACAAAATAACCATGCTATCTATCTATAAATGACAGAATCTCTGTCTGTGTGTGTGTTCCATGCATATCTCTTGAACTGTTTGTCAGTCTGATCTAAGATTTTATACATGTTTTGATGAGGTTACGAGGGTGTGCATCCGCAAGTATGAAGTTGTTCAGTCAAAATATGTAATTTTTATGAATAAATGTTTAGTCATCGCTCTCTCTTCATGCTCTGGCTTCTAGAGATGTGACCAGGGTTTTGCACTGATTCCGGACTGATTGGATAATATGCAACATCACGGTATCAGTAACCACAGCACACTGCGAGCAAAACAAGGAAGCAAAAAGCAACAAATTTGACTAGAAAAAGATAATACTGAAGATTTAATGCTTAAAAAAAATTATTTCATAAAGTTGCCGTGATTGCATAGGTCTAAAGGATCCATTCATCTTCTTCTTCCGCTTAATCTTTTTTGGGTTGCGGTGGGGCTGGAGCCTATCCCAGTATCTTTTGGCGAGAGGCAGGGTACACCCTGGACAGATCGCCAGTCCATCGCAGGGCCAACACAGAGAGACAGACAACCATTCACTCTCACGGTCATCGTCGGCCTCCGTCGGTCTATGATGACCATGGAAGAGAATCCTAAACGTCTACTCTGCTGGAACAGCACCGCCTGTGGCTGAACAGGCCGATGCGCGAATGGCAGTCCCTGTCACACAGGTCGCACTTGTGGGTGGTCTCCGTGCTGCTGGGTCTGTGGCGGTTCTTCCTGCGGGTCCTTTTTTCATCTGCTGCAGCAGTCAGTCTCTCTTCACCCGCCTTGAGCTGTCTGGTCAGGGTGCCTCTCCATTTGGAGCGGTCCGTTGCAAGGTCCTCCCAGCGCTCTGTGTTGATCTCCAGGGCCTTCATGTCTCTCTTGCAGACGTCTCTAAAGCGCAGCTGTGGGTGGCCAACGTCTCTCCTGCCGGTCGCCAGTTCTCCGTAGAGGACGTCTTTGGGGATTCTGCCATCCTCCATACGGTGAACGTGGCCTAGCCAGCGGAGCCTGCGCTGCCTGAGTAGAGTGAACATGGAGGGAAGGCCGGCGCGGGATAGAACTTCTGTGTTGGGCACTTTGTCCTGCCAGGATATGTCCAGGATGTGGCGAATGCAGCGCAAGTGGAAGGAGTTCAGTCTCTTTTCCTGCCGGGCGTATGTTGTCCACGTCTCACTCCCATAGAGCAGTGTGCTGATGACACAGGCGTTGTACACTGTCATCTTCGTCTTGACAGAGAGTTTGGGATTCTCCCACACTCGTGTGGTGAGGCGAGCGAGTGTGAAGGCTGATTTTCCAATCCTCTTATCGATCTCTGTATCAAGGGAGAGGTTGTTGCTGATCGTGGACCCCAGGTGCGTGAACTGATTCACGACCTCCAGCTCGTAGTCGTCGATGGTGATGGTTGGTGGTGCTTCCGTGCCTTGCGCCAAGACGTTAGTCTTCTTCAGGCTGATGGTAAGCCCGAAGTCCTTGCATGCCTGGGAGAAGTGGTCCATCAGGGTCTGAAGCTCCTGCTGTGTGTGGGTTGCGACTGCAGCGTCGTCTGCGAACAGCATGTCTCTGATTAGAGCCTTGCGTACTTTGGTTCTGGCTTTCAGGCGGGCGAGGTTGAAAAGCCTGCCGTCAGATCTTGTGTGCAGGTAGATTCCCTCTGTTGCTTTGCTGAAGGCATGCCTCAGGAGCATAGCAAAGAAAATCCCAAAGAGGGTTGACGCAAGTACACAGCCCTGTTTCACTCCGCTGCGTATGTTGAATGGCTCTGAGACATTGCCGTCGTGCTGCACTATCCCCTGCATGTTGGTGTGAAACGATTCGATGAGGCTTTGCAACTTTGGTGGGCATCCTATCTTTGGCAGGATCTTGAAAAGGCCCTCTCTGCTGACCAGCTCGAACGCTTTGGTGAGGTCGATGAAGGCGACGTACAGGGGCATGTTCTATTCTCTGCATTTCTCCTGGAGTTGGCGAATGGAGAATATCATGTCTACCGTTGATCGCTCAGCGCGGAAGCCACACTGAGACTCGGGGTAGACACGTTCGGCAAGCTTCTGTAGACGAACGAGAACAACTCGTGCGTAGACTTTGCCAACAATGCTGAGGAGGGAGATGCCCCTGTAGTCGTTGCAGTCGCTTCTCTCCCCTTTGTTTTTGTAGAGGGTGATGATCTTGGCGTCCCTCATGTCCTGTGGTACGGCACCTTCCTTCCAGCACTGGCAGAGGACATCATGCAATGACAGCAGTAGGGCGGTCTTGCAGTGCTTGATCAGGTCGGGGGGAATGCCGTCATTGCCGGGTGCCTTGCCAGCGGCCAAGCTATCAATGGCCTCGCTGAGTTCGTCGATGGTTGGCTCGGCGTCAAGTTTGTCCATGGATGGCAGGCAATCGATGGCATCAAGGGCTGACGGTGTCACGGTGTTCTGTCTGGAGTAGAGGTCGGAGTAGTGTTCCACCCATCTCCATCTGCTTGTTCTTTTCTGTGATCATCTCCCCAGTGGAGGATTTGAGGGGGGCCGTCTTGCTCTGAGCCGGACCAAGTGCTTTCTTGATGCCATCGTACATACCACGGATGTTCCCTGTTATGGCAGCGGTTTGAATGTCTTGGCTGAGCTGAGTCCAGTACTCGTTGGCACAGCGCCGAGCAGTCTGCTGAACTTTGCTTCTCGCAGCCCTGAGAATCTGGAGATTCTTCTCGTTTGGGTACTTCTTGTACTCAGCAAGTGCTGAGCGCTTGGCTTCAATGACGGGGGTCATCTCGGTCAACTTGGCATCAAACCAGTCCTGTGACTTCGAGGTCTTCCTCCCAAAGGTAGCCAAGGCTGTGCGGTGGATGGTGTTTCGCAGCTCTTCCCACTTCTGCTTTGCAGATTCTCCTTCTTGTGGTACACCAAGTTCCTTCTCAAAGGTGGAGGCAAACTGCTCAACAAGTTCTGGTTGGGCCATCTTGCTGGTGTCAATCTGTGCCTTTCCAGGCTGTCTAGCATGACGGAATTTCTTCAGCTGCAGCTTGACCTTGCAACACACCAATGAATGGTCTGTGTCGCAATCTGCACTCTGGAACGAACGGGTGATTAGCACGTTCTTCAGTGAGGTGCGCCTGGTCAGGATCAAGTCCAGCTGGTGCCAGTGCTTTGAGCTCGGATGTCGCCAGGAAACCTTGTGTTGGGGCTTGGTCTTGAAGAACGAGTTTGTGATGCACAGATCGTGATATGTGCAGAACTCGAGCAGCCGCTGTCCGTTGTCGCTCATTCTGCCCACGCCAAATGGTCCAAGACAGGAGGGCCAGGAGTCGTGGTCAGCACCCACTCTGGCATTGAAGTCTCCAAGGAGAATGAGTTGTTCAGAGTTGGGGATGATCCTGACAGTTGCTGCGAGATTCTCGTAGAACTTGTCTTTTGCCTCTGGTGTGGCTGTCAGTGTTGGGGCATACACACTGACGAAGGTGACTGGGCCTTGAGTGGTGTTGAGGCGGAGGGTGAGGAGTTGTGCAGAACCATTGCTGCCCGGTTCCACCATCTTCAGCAAGGTGTTCTTCACTGCGAAGCCCACTCCGTGTTCCCTGTGTTCGTCACTGCCCTTTCCCTGCCAGTAGAACGTGTAGTCCTTCTCTCTCAGTGTGCCTGCGTCAGCCAACCGTGTTTCCTGGAGAGTGGCGATATCCACTCCCAGTCTCTTCAGCTCATTATTGATGATGGCAGTCTTCCTGGTGTCGTTGATGTCCTTGAGGTTAGCAGCGAGTCCTGTCATCATAGTGCGGACGTTCCAAGTTCCCAGTTTTAGAGTTGGTCTCTTTTGTTTTTTTGTCTTGCCTGGTGCGAAGGTTCTCAGCCTGCTGTTCGGACTTCTCCTCATCCCCATGCACCCAATGAGGAAAGCAAGCTGTGGCGGGACAACACCTTATTGTCTGGGGGCTGCCCAGCTTGAGGCGGGCGGTAGCTGTCCAGTGAAATCCGATGATCCCTCCCACCATCGGGAACAACCCCTGGCGCCGCACTCTATGCCAATTGAGCGGTGGCTTATAACCGGTAACTGTCATTCCCCGTGTTTTGTCTACACCAAAGGCGAAGCTGGAGTGTCCTCTCCAGTGATCCGGTGTTCTACCTTCCAGCGTTGGGCGTTGGTAGGATTCAAGCCTGGGCAGGAAGATATGGAGGACAAGATGTTGCCCATGCAGCATGTCCCCCCTCTCCACGTCACTGATGAATCCAAAGGAACAGCAGGGCTGCTACAGTTTGGCACCAGCGCCGTCGCAGGAGCTGCCAGAATGATGTTGAGCACAACAGAGAACTGCCTTAGGGGCTCCGACTCCGGATTTTTCCTCAGGGTTGACTCCCGAAGCCTTTCCCGTGACCGGGTGTGCCGCAAGGCAGCGGCGGTTTGAAATCAGGGTTTACCTTCCCCTAGATGGGCTACCTTCCCAGGTTGACGAGCCACCATCTACCCAAAGCATCTGGTTTTAAGGCGCCAGAGATCCGCCCTCGCCCCTTCTCCTATTAGTAAAAGCAGTTCCGCCGGGCTTAGAGACTAAACCACACGGGCAGGCTGGGAGTTGGACTTAGTTGTCAGAGGCTTTTCGAGACGCACGCCGTAAGGAGCATTTTATGAGCACTGGGAGCTTAACCCCAGTGCCGCTCCTGGCTATGACAACCTTGGAACCTCTCACAGTCATACCTAAGGACAATTTAGAATCCCCAGTTTGATGCCAATTGACCTAACTTGCATGTTTTTGGCATGTGGGGGGAAACCGGAGAAATCCCGGAGTAAACCCACACAGACACGGGGAGAACATGCAAACTCCACACAGATCACTGTTGGTCGGGGGCTAGGTAATTCGGCATATATGGAGAACATGAGGTGCGTGTGCAGACTGGGTGGAGCATCAGCGGGAACCGGGTCTGACAAAGAACACTGGTGTTGTGGAGGAAGAAAGAAGATGAGGCAGCAAGCTTGGACGCCACACGAACTTTATCCCTCCTCCAACATCAAGTACAGTAAAACTCTGACTGGGTCTCTGAGCACCTTCTTTTTATAACCTTTAATTCCATGCCTTGAGACCCAGGGAGCCCAACAACAACACATTCAGTGGAACAGACATGCGTGGTATGGCGGATGATAAAATAAAGGCAGTGAAGTGAAGGTTTTAAGTAGGTTTATTGAATCATACCGCCATCATAGGAACTCCACCCCAGCCCTTGTACAGGCGGGCTGGTGTGTGTCCTCAGGCTCTCCAGCAAGGAGACATAGAGTGTGTGTGTCAGCAGCAGCAGTTGAAGAGAGAATGAGTTACAGAACATGTGCAGTATTTATACCCAGCTACATACAATACATGAACGGCATGAGACATTTGCATCACAGTAAGAGCAGGAAGCCTGAATGTTTGCATTTGATTCATACAAAACAGCATGATACCAGCGGAAGGAGCTAGACACAGGAAGGCTGCCTATTGTTCTGTTAATCGCTCCAGATGCACGCTCTGCATGTCCCAGTCTGTTGTGGGGGTTACACCACACGTGGCACATTAACATCACATCACGCCAAACCCGCTTCTCGCACCCTCTCTTCTTCTGGCGTCTCCTGAACTCCCCAGGGGGCGAATAGTCCTTTCTGTCCCGTCTGAGACTCCCTGGTACCACTTCCTCCTTCAGTCCACTTCCCCCCGGCTCTCTACTCTGGGTGGAGAATCCCCCGCCCCGTGCCATCACAGTGTATCCAACACAGAGCATGCCAGGAGAAGCAGCGGCCTGACCGGGCAGACCACGGTCCTTCGCAGGGAGGCACACCCAGCCTGCCCATTCAGTGGTAGATGGGAGTCCCTGCTGCTGCTTCACCCTTGTGGTACCACTGTACTATGCGGGACCGCGAATCCCCTCTCCTGTGTGAGTATCTAAAAATTAAAAACTTAATAATAACACCGCCATGATTGCGGAGCGGAATGGCTCCACATCACTTAATGACCAAACACAGGACACAAAAACACCCAAATAATGAAATAAATCATTTTTAGTTCAATATTTACTGACAAATGAGCAACACTGATGCAACGGTTGCAGTCAAATGGGTCCTTCTGCTGTGTATAATAATGTTGGGTGTTTTGTAGTTAATTTGGTTGATTACAGTTTTTAAAAAAAACTGTTAATAACAAAATATTGCTAAAATATAAAATGATGCACTACAATGGGTCTCAAATATTTGTAAACGTGTCCTGCTATAGTACTACATGAGTTTGACGATATACAGAAGAAATTCAGTATTATACTGAACTCCATCACTGAACAGTGATATAATCTAAAGTAACTCTAATGGCGACTGAACAACTCCCATTCCCCAAAGTGCAAGATACACTATTATCTTGAATATAAGTGATAAAAGATCACACAAATAAGGGATCTGACAAACAAATAAACAAGGGATCTGAAACAGTCGCTAATATTGGATGTCCCATTCATTTTCAATAATTAGGTATTCTGTTATTAATATTTGCACAGTTGAATAAATCTTAGTGCATTTACTCCCTTTTATATTTGTCAGTCTAACATGTGATTGCCTACATATAGGCTACACCTCTTTGTATTGCCCTTTCATACACAGCCTACATTTGGGCCTGGGAAGCCTGATTGGGATACCTGTTTCAGACAGGAATACTTGCATTCTCGGGGCAATGCACGAGTATTTTGTAAATTAACATTTTTTTTCTCTCAAAAATTTGTGACTTTTTTCTTGTACACTTGTAACATTTTCCTGGTATTGCTGTGGCTTTTTTCTTGTAAATTTGAAACTTTATTTTTATAAATATGTTACTTTTTATTGTAAATTTGGAATTTTTTTCTTGTAAGTTGGCAACTTTTTTCTTTTAAAATCATGACTTTTTTCTCATAAATTTGCTACTTTTTTATTGTAAATTTGTTACTTTTTTCTTGTATATGTGCAAATTGTTTTTACATAAATTTGCTCCTTTTCTTGAAAATTTGAATTTTTTTGCATACATTTGCAGCTTTTTTTCCTCATAAATTTTGTGGGGTTTTTTTTTCAACAAACATGTAACTCTTTTCACATAAATTTGCTCTGTGGCGTGTGTAAATGAAGAGGCAGATTCATGACAGACGATTTATTACACACTCACATCTCACAAGCACAGAATGGACTGAATGGTTACAGCAAGCTCTCCTCTCTATCTCCCAAGTCACACTTCACAAGTTTCATGGCACTTCACCTCACACAGCATGATATTTACACTACACTGCATTCAACCCCCTCTGTCCTTCCTGGGCATTGTTCCCCCATGCTGATTATTAGGTGCTAAATAACCTGACTTCCCCAAGGTCCAAAAGCTCCTTTTTCTTGCTAAAGATTTTATTTTTTCTTTTCAATGAGCAACTTTTTCTCATAAATGTACTACCTTCTTATATGTTAAATTTGCATTTTTTGTAAATTTTAAACTTTTTTGTAAATTTGCAATGAGTGATGTTTTGATTTTCATTCCATGTAACTGCTTAATTTTTTCCTGCTCTTCAAGACAGTGATACAAGTTTTCCTATTTCAAAGGATCTGAACCCTTGCCCATTACAAAAATACCCCCCCCCCCCCCCCGAAACACAATCTTGCATAGACCCCCCAACAGCTCGAAACGCCTCTGGCTCCAGCCCACATCTGAAAGTGGGACGCCGCCGCCGCCGCCGCCGTCGCCGTCGGGCGAGCGGATTGTCGGCAGCAGCTGTCATGTGAATCAGCTGGACGAACGAGGAAGAAGCAGATAAACAACAACGACACCCCGTCTTTTCTAACGCAAGGTAATAAAATGGGTATACTTTGTGGTAATTGCATTTCATGTGCTTGCGGCGAGTGTGCAAGATAAGCTGAATCTGAGCCAGTCAGAAACAAAGTGTAGGTTTGCACTTCGTGACTCCAGTGCAGGATTAACCGAGCTATCAACAGCTAACCGTTAGCTCTCGTACAAGTTAGCATTGAGCACTAGTAGTGACCAACAGGCACCGTCTGCCTCGTCATTGTTCGTCGTTTTTCCATCCGAATGTGCACGATGGTAATAAGTAATAACGCCGCATAAATATCAAATGACTTCGTTTGTGCAGCATTAAATTGTCGAGGATGTAGCTACAGGCCCGTTTTGAAGCCACCGTGCTCGGGACATTTAAACCCATTCACTCCTGCAGAAAGAAGTTGGCTAATATTAAAGCTAGGTTAGCTTAATAGTTCGTACTGTTTTCTAAAAGACATCGGTGGGTATTGTCGTGTCAGGCATCGTGAAAACTGAAGTTCCAGAGTAGCCAGAGAGCGTACGTGTGAACACGAGCTAGCTTTACTGCTGTAGCTTTATAACCTGCGCTGTTTGTTCAGCCATTACTTGGCATCACAACAAAACGTAGGCTAGTTAGCTAAGCAGGCAGACAACAAAGATGAGCCATGCCACATACGCTGCAGCATTTAAAGCGAAACTGCACTATGATCGTCACTCTTTTATAATTATTACGAGTTTATTAGAGATTTGTTCTAACAGGTAATGCTCCAGGTGAACATTATTTACGTTTTTTAATGTCACATTGTTATAAGAATGCTAGGAGTTGCATTGTAAACACAGTTGTTATGATGTGCAGTTGTTGCCCACTAAAACATGTTTCAGCTTGTGATTGCCATTTGTATCGCAAATCGACTGCAGTCATCAGGAGCCCGTGAACATAGCTGTATGAGGAAATATGTGTTCCAAAACTGTAATATGTCACTCCTTGACCCTTTGTTTGGCAGTGCAGTGAAGTGAAATCATAGTTGGGAGTGGGATGGGTGGATGGGACAGAAATGTGAAAAGAGGTTGTTGGCATCATAAAGCATTAACGGCTCAGAAGCACGTTTATCTACACTCTACCTCCATCTTGTGGCAACCTGAACAGCTAGACAAAAAAAAAAACCAAGCGCTCCAGAGTAATGGCTATAAAATGTTACAATAAAAACCTAATGAACAGAAATACTTCCCTTAACAATAATAATTAGACCTTATAAGAAGCTGTAATGTAATGCAAGTGCACTGCTGCAGCAACAAGTGGAAAAAACAAAGCAAAGGGTGATTTGGATTATTTATTTTTTCCTGTTTATTTATTTTTAAGTATTGGGCCTCATGCAAGAACATGTTGGTATTAGTATGTGTAAATCACACGTACTTTGTTAGTAAGCTGCATTAGTACGACTGAGCCAGTCCAGATTCAACAAACGCTCGTATGTCCTCCAAACGTGTGCAGACGGGACAAATGAAAATGATGAATTCCATCCGTGTGTGAGTGTTCCTTCATGAGAACTGAAGATTTACATCACTGACACCCTCACGCAGCAGTATAAGGTCACGCTTTCTGCAGTCTGATCAGAAGTTTCATTGAAGAAAAAATGGCTTCAAAGTCTGAAGGGGAAAAAAAAAAAAACCCATAGTGAAACTGAAGTTCTCCTGTTTGAGTTCCCCCAAAAATGAAAGTATAATTTAAGTAGCGTCTGCAGCACAATCAAAGGACTGGCAAAAATGAAAGCTTACAGGAGATATTTCAGGGTGTGTTTCCTGCAGATGTTTCTGTTAAAAGCAACCGACATGATGCCAGCTGAGCGCAGTTGGTGGCACACTTTGGTCAGGTGTGTCACCTGTGCGCACCGTACTGAAAATGTCCTTCTGTGCCAAGCAGTATGAAGCATTTCACCAGTTTGGGTTTAAAATGTGTGTGTAAAAAAAAAACACAGTAAAACCTGACATATGGGGATTTTTACAGTAAAATGTTATGTCATGAAAATGCAATCCAGTCTTTTCTCAAAATCGCTAATCAAAATGGACCCTAACCCAGAGGCAAAGCCTACACCTCATATGAAAGCAGGAAAAATCAGAATGATATCAGTGTGATTTGCATTGTGATAATTGATAAGTCACTTACCGATCAACCTTACTGATCACCATCACCTTACCTGAGACGCCCCACTGCTCTGTTCTCGGGGAGAATGGAGTCGTGTGGTGTCCTGGTAACAGCACCGCAACAACATTTATAGTCCTCTGTTTTGCATCTGATATGATTTGGACATTGATGGAATGATACTGCTTTTAATTATTTTTTACTATTTTAATTTTATTTATGACTTGAAAGTAAATTAAAAGTACAAAATCTTGTTGACTGATTATTAAGTTTATATGGTTTGCACTTGTGCTTGATTCAAACAAATAAAATATAGAACCATTTAATGAAAAATTTGGTTAATGTTACTCAAAACTCTTACTCTGGGCCACTCGTAAATTTTCTTTGTACCTGTACTAAATTTCAAGATGCTAACAGATTGGTGAATCCCACAATTTCACATAAATTGATCGTACGTCACACTGCATGTCATACGTCAAATCTAGTACTAACAGTTCTTGCATGAGGTTCGTTGCCTTTTCTGTGGAGGTAATTTCTACATTTTTCAGCTGTTCACCAGAACATCAGTTGTTGTTCAACTAATATGATTTTCCATCCCTAGTTTATTTAAGACATGGCAAGAGTGTAAAAGTTCCAGATTACAGTATTCTTGTTGTTATCATTACTAAATAATGTGATTTTTTTTTTTTTTTTTTTACATGGGCCAAACACAAAACTTGAAATACTACTTATTTTTATTATTGTTCAGGGGTGATTAACAAAGAAAGGGGGAAGAAAAACATAAAAACAAATAAACCCTAAAATCAATTGTAATTACATTAAATTTCATCTGTCCCCTTCCAGATGGACATTCTCAGTATTTAAGTTTTGGAAATCAAAAGTTTGAAAATAATCAAATCAAATCAAACTTTATTGTCATATTGCTGTACATGCAACTGTAGTGCAGGCAAGATGAAATTGCGTTTCTCTCGGCATCCATATAAGAAGTAGCATGATTAAGACACATTCCCACATAGCTCCTCCCCCACCCCCACCCCCCCCATCCATTCACACATCCCTGAGACATACTTGGGGAAAAAAGAAAAGAATAACTATAATATACAAAATGTCCGTAGGTGCAGTAGTGTGTATGAGAGATTCCGGGTCAACTGTTCAGCATCCTGACAGCTTGTGGAAGGAAGCTGTTGATCAGTCTGGTGGTTCTGCCTCTGATGCTCCGGAATCGTTTACCAGATGGAAGAAATTCAAAGTGTTTATGCAGAGGGTGAGAACGGTCCTTGACAATGTTCAGTGCCCTGCTCCTACAACGGTTCTGAAAAAGTTCTTGGACAGAGGGGAGGGAGACTCCAATTACCCTCTCCGCCCCCTTGACTATCCTCTGCAGGGCTTTTTTGTCTGACATACTGCAATTGGAGTACCATGTAGCAATGCAGTACGTCAGAACACTCTCCACCACACCTCTGTAGAAGGTCCTGAGGATGCAGATGGGGAGAGAGGCCTGTTTGAGTTTCCTCAAGAAGTGCAGTCTCCGCTGAGCCCGCTTCCTGATCTCCAAGGAATTCTTGCTCCAGGTCAGGTCCTGCGAGATCTGCACTCCGAGGAACTTGATGTTCTCTACTCTCTCCACTAAACGGCCGCCGATGCTGAGGGGGGCGTGCTCAGGCTGTGACCGCCGGAAGTCGATAATCATCTCCTTCGTTTTGTCCACGTTGAGCACCAGATTGTTCTCCCTGCACCAGCCCTCCAGGTCTCTCACTTCTTCCCTGTACATTGATTCCTCATCCCTCTGAATAAGTCCCACCACCGTGGTGTCATCTGCAAACTTAATAATCTGGTTCCCCTCGTGTCTGGATACACAGTCATGTGTTAGAAGTGTAAACAACAGTGGACTGAGTACGCAGCCTTGAGGGGATCCGGTACTCAGCGTGACAGACTTGGAGATGTTGTTTCCAACCCGGACAGACTGAGGTCTCTCAGTCAGGAAATCCAGGATCCAGAGACATGTGGCGGTGTTCAGACCGAGAAGGAGTAATCTCTCCATCAGTCTCTGGGGAATAATGGTGTTGAATGCTGAACTGAAATCAATGTACAGGAGTCTGGCGTAGGTGTCTTTCTGGTCCAGGTGGGTGATGACAGAGTGTAGGGTGGTGACTATAGCATCCTCCGTGGAGCGGTTTGAACGATATGCAAACTGGAGCGGGTCGTGTGATGCAGGGAGGCAGGCTGTAATGTGTGGTTTGACAAGCCGCTCAAAACACTTCATCACAATTGGTGTCAGTGCAACAGGACGATAGTCATTCAAACAGGACACCACTGGTTTCTTTGCCACCGGTACAATGATAGAGGTCTTGAAGCATCTGGGAACGATGGCCTGACTCAGGGAGATGTTATAAATGTCAGTCAGGACATCCGCCAACTCGCTCGCGCAGTCTCGGAGCACACGTTCCGGAATGTTGTCTGGACCTGCAGACAGCACTAATTGCTTATTCTTCCCAAAGTATAGTTTCATTTCAAAATAGACTACATTTGCAGTAGGAATCCTACTCAAAATTTTTAACTCACAAAGATAATTAGCATTTAAGTGTCCAAGTTGCTGTCAACATGACAATTTAGAAAGTGCTATAAAACATGGGTGAATCATGGAACATATATATTTTATTTCCCCCAGGTTATAGCTGGCAAGGTGGCAGGATGGCGGGAGCAGAGGTGTTCACCCCTGCAAACCCCACCTGCAAGATTATGACCTTCAGGCCCACCATGGAGGAGTTCAAGGACTTCAATAAGTACCTTGTCTACATGGAGTCTCAGGGTGCACACCGTGCAGGCCTGGCCAAGGTAAGAGAGTGAATAACTGAATGCCAGCATGGAAAACAATTTGACCGCAGTATACTTGGCTTTTATTAGTTTGAAATATTGTTAAATTTGGATTCTGGTAATCAAAGGAAATCCAGTGAACGAAAATGAACTGATCATCAAAGTTATCTGTTACTGCAGTGATTTTTCATTTTCGACTATTAACATTTACATCTGTGCATCTTCTTTAGGTAATTCCCCCTAAAGGCTGGAAGCCCCGCCGTACCTACGATGATATAGACCATGTGGTGATCGATGCTCCCATCCAGCAGATGGTGGCCGGCCAGTCAGGGCTCTTCACCCAATACAACATCCAGAAGAAGGCTCTGACTGTGCAGGAGTTCAGGCGATTAGCCAACAGTGACATGTGAGCATTATGTGGTCTATCTGGTCATGTATCTCCAGAGTCCAGGAGGGGCAGTTTTTGAAAATTTCAGACAATAACGGGAGTTTCTTGCAAGATGTTATTTAGTAGTTGCAAGATTTTTGCTTTATGTGGAAAAAGTCCTAATTTTAAAGGCCCTTTAATGACGTTTATATATTTAAAGGATTAGCATGTAATATTCAGCACAACCTAGCAGTCAGATTTGAAGAAAAAAAACAGACAAACAACAGTCCCTATTTTGTCAGTCAACACCATCTTCCAAAGCATGTAAGAGAGGAGATTACTAAAACACAGAACGGTACAAACTTGTTCTGTGCATGTACCGCACGGAATATCCTGTTACGAGTCCTGCCTGCTGTCAGTCCTATGTGCCTTCGTCAACAGCTACAGTCCACAAATCAATGAATTAAAAAAAAAAAATGTTTATAAAGGGGAATAAAACTGGAGCATCTGGAAAAAAAAATAAAGATGTTTACTGTATCTTTCATTCTTTGCTTGGCATTTTACACATTTCAGAGATAGTTTTTTTGATGTCTTCTTCAGATTTGTGTCCTAGTCCTTGACGTGAGGATGAAACCAGTCCCTACATATAAAACATTCAGAGTACAAATTTGAATCTTCAGGCATGTTACACAATCGATGTACTAGCTGTTCCTCATGCAGTCCGTATACCTTTCGGGATGCTCCGAGTGTTTTAGAACATGTGAGTGGGAAAATTTGTATTGTTTTGTTGTCAGAACAATTAATGAGATGCTTTTGCATAGCAGGCTTGTCAAACACAACACTTGAAAGACATACACCCGAACACTTTAACATGGCATTAGCAAATGCATGTAGCCCACAGTCGTTTCCATTACTGTTCATCGCAGTGTATGAATTCCATACAGAGTGACTTTGTGTTCCGATTGACAAATTTCACGACTGCATTTATGATATCTGATGGCAGATGATCACTCTTTTGTGAATTAGTTCTCTTTGTGACATCAGTCCTTTTGATCTCTGTCTGGTGTCAACCACACATGAGTGGTGTTAACCACCATTTCTTGCTGACAGTGGCTCTTCATGAATAAACACAGGACTGACAACCAACAATGTTCAAGCATGTTCCTTACGGTACATGTACGGTGCAATATACAGTGGGGTAAAAAAGTATTTAGTCAGCCACCAATTGTGTGGGTTCTCCCACTTAACAGATGAGAGAGGTCTCCAATTTTCATCACAGGTATACCTCAACTATGAGAGACAAAGTAAGAAAAAAAAAATCCAGAAAATCACATTGAAGGATTTTTAATGAATTAATTGGTAAATTCCTCGGTAAAATAAGTATTTGGTCAATAACAAAAGTTCATCTCAATACTTTGTTATATACCCTTTGTTGGCAATGACAGAGGTCAAACGTTTTCTGTAAGTTTTCACAAGGTTTTCACACCCTGTTGCTGGTATTTTGGCCCATTCCTCCATGCAGATCTCCTCTAGAGCAGTGATGTTTTGGGGCTGTCGCTGGGCAACACAGACTTTCAACTCCCTCCAAAGGTTTTCTATGGGGTTGAGATCTGGAGACTGGCTAGGCCACTCCAGGACCTTGAAATGCTTCTTACGAAGCCACTCCTTCGTTGCCCGGGCGGTGTGTTTGGGATCATTGTCATGCTGAAAGACCCAGCCACGTTTCATCTTCAATGCCCTTGCTGGTGGACGGAGGTTTTCACTCAAAATCTCACGATACATGGCCCCATTCATTCTTTCCTTTACACGGATCAGTCGTCCTGGTCCCTTTGCAGAAAAACAGCTCAAGTATGATGTTTCCACCCCCATGCTTCACAGTAGGTATGGTGTTCTTTCTCCTCCAAACACGACAAGTTGAGTTTTTACCAAAAAGTTCTGTTTTGGTTTCATCTGACCATATGACATTCTCCCAATCCTCTTCTGGATCATCCAAATGCTCTCTAGCAAACTTCAGACGGGCCTGGACACGTACTGGCTTAAGCAGGGGGACACGTCTGGCACTGCAGGATTTGAGTCCCTGGTGGCGTAGTGTGTTTCTGATGTAGCCTTTGTTACTTTGGTCCCAGCTCTCTGCAGGTCATTCACTAGGTCCCCCCATGTGGTTCTGAGATTTTTGCTCACCGTTCTCGTGATAATTTTGACCCCATGGGGTGAGATCTTGCGTGGAGCCCCAGATCGAGGGAGATCATCAGTGGTCTTGTATGTCTTCCATTTTCTAATAATTGCTCCCACAGTTGATTTCTTCACACCAAGCTGCTTACCTATTGCAGATTCAGTCTTCCCAGCCTGGTGCAGGTCTACAATTTTGTTTCTGGTGTCCTTTGACAGCTCTTTGGTCTTGGCCATAGTGGAGTTTGGAGTCTGACTGTTTGAGGTTGTGGACAGGTGTCTTTTATACTGATAAAGAGTTCAAACAGGTGCCATTAATACAGGTAACGAGTGGAGGACAGAGGAGCCTCTTAAAGAAGAAGTTACAGGTCTGTGAGAGCCAGAAATGTTGGTTTGTAGGTGACCAAATACTTATTTTACTGAGGAATTTACCAATTAATTCATTAAAAATCTTTCAATGTGATTTTCTGGATTTTTTTTCTCATTTTGTCTCTCATAGTTGAGGTATACCTATGATGAAAACTGGAGACCTCTCTCATCTTTTAAGTGGGAGAACTTGCACAATTGGTGGCTGACTAAATACTTTTTTGCCCCACTGTATATACTTTTTTTTTTTTTTTTTTTGCATTCATTTAAGACCATCATGTACAGGATATGTGCGGAACATGTTATGTGTGGACTGGCTGTTGACAAAGGCACATAGGACTGACAGCAGGCAGGACTGGTAGCAGAACAGTCATGTGCGGGACATGTGCAGTAGATGCACAGAACGTGTTCCGTGCGGAACATGTGCGGTAGATACATGTACAGTATATGGATGTTCCGTACCGGGGGACCCTTCTATACAGTGTTTTAGTAGGCACCTACAAAAGAACCTGCAGAAGCCAGTTTGTATCTGCATTCCAAATTGTACAACACATCATGACTATCACTTGCTTTTTTAATTATACAGTATATTGTAAGCAGTATTTAACATTGATTCCGAGAGAAATTCAGATTTTTAGGAAAATCTGTCCTTATCACTTGATTATAAATCAATCTATAAGGTAAATCAACTAACAATTACTGAATTAACTGATAATTTGCATCCATAACGAAGCATGATTTCCCCTTATTTTCTAGGAAATTTGCATTATGCACCTTAACAGATAAATCACAACCCCACTTTTGATTTTTTTTTTTTTCTGTAATTGTAGGTACTGCACACCCCGCTACCTGAACTATGAAGATCTAGAGAGGAAGTACTGGAAGAACCTCACTTTTGTCCCACCCATCTATGGTGCTGATGTCAGTGGCAGCCTCTACGATGAGGTAAACTGCTGTTCTTTCATTCTTTCTTAAATGAACTCCTTTTTAATGATCTGACAGTGCTTATGTATGAAGATGTACCATGTCCTTTCCACAAAAGCCTTACTAGATCAGGCCCAAGTAGTAGTTCTTGTATAGGGCTGGGAATCTTTAGGCACCTCACAATTTAAGCTAAATCCATGGGGCTCCAATTCAAGTCTGAGTCGATTCTTGATACATCTTGATGCATCTTTTTTTCTAACACGTAAATGTTAGACTTGTTATGAAAAATAGAAGCATTCCTCCCCACTGTCTTCAGTGGTGCCATGTTTTGGTCCAGCAGCAGCTGTGCACTAACTGCAGGTCGAGTGTCCTGCTTCTCCGTCAGGCCCTAAAACTGTCTGCCACACAGCTACATACATTGGAATGTAATCTATGGACTACGTACAGTATATGGCCACATAGTATGACAGTGATGCTCCAGCAAACTCATTTGAATAGCCAGACTTAAATAAAATGAGGAGTTTGTGCAGGGCCTCAAGGTGGGTTTATGCTCCCTTCTGCTCTGGTGTGCTTACACTTTGGACAAGGCTCGGGTGCACACGAGTTCCGCTTTTTTGTTGCATCTAAATTAATTATGTTATTATTATTCAAGAACTGTAATCTTGACATTTGTACGTCGATTCAGAATAGATCTCATCTGTATTACAGTGCAGTGGAAAAAATATTATTTGACGTGGTGATAGTGACACCTTATCTGGGGCGTCCTATTCAAATGTCTGCTGAGCTGAGCAGAGGTGAGGTGGGCGATGACCTATACGTCGCTTGCAGGGTGAATGTGACCAAGAAACTTAGCTTACGGTGACCCTGTTCAAACAACGGAGGCCCAGCTAGATCTTACTGGCTTTGTCTGGATAGCTTGAAAGAAGCTTTATAAAGGCCTCAAAGCTGTTGCTTTCTGTTTAGTTTCAGTGTGCCTTACAAACTGATCAATTTTTTTATTTTATATTTGACCTCAAACATCCCAGCCTGTGACTAGAGCTGGGCAAATTGACCTTAAATTAGCATCATGGTTTATTGACCTTTTCAGGTCTTTTTTTTTTTTCTTTTCATTTTTTCCCCTCTCCTTTCTTTTCCCTTATAGTTCACTGACAAGGCTTGCAATTAAGCAATATTACAAA
Source organism: Pholidichthys leucotaenia (assembly GCA_020510985.1). Taxonomy (NCBI): domain Eukaryota; kingdom Metazoa; phylum Chordata; class Actinopteri; order Cichliformes; family Pholidichthyidae; genus Pholidichthys; species Pholidichthys leucotaenia. The sequence continues at coordinate 154,804,591 of CM035848.1, forward strand.
ACAGTGTGGTATCCTATCCAGGGTTTCCTTTGGTAACATTTCCAGGCGGCGACTCGCTACGCTTGAAATTATCCTGCCACTCTTAGGAAATATAAATTTAAGGGAAAAAAAACTGAAGGAATGATGGTCCGCAAGCGCGCACACGAGGAATGTGCGTGACCGTCATCCGTGCGGAATTCAGAAGCGCCCCCGCCCGCGTGACTGCTCCAGTCGGCAGTTGTCAGTTGACAGAGTGTCTCACTCGCATCACTGTCCCAGCGAAACATGAGCTTATTAAAGTACTTTAAACGCAGAAAAAAAGCAGAAGAGGTATGTAAGCAGTGAAGACATTTATCATGGTTTCGACCCGCTGGTAACAGGAGCAATAATGGAAGAGTCGCTTAGCTAACGTGTGGTTAGGAGCTCAAGTAGGTTCATTTTGTCTTCTTTTTAATTATTAGTTTTTTGTTTTTCTTATTTCAGACAAGAATAAAAAGGTGATGTTTTTACCTTTACCTTAGTTAAAACCCAATGACTGGCTGTGGCGCACTTTTGCTCCAGGCAACCCCCCCCCCCCCCCCCCCCCCGGTGGTCAAGATTTTTTTCAAGAAAATATTCAGTTCAGATATCAGAGATTTCCAAGGCTATAACTTGAAAGTGGTAAGAGATAATAAGATAAGATAAGATAAGCCTTTATTAGTCCCACAACGGGGAAATTCCAGGATTGCAACAGCACAGGGATAGCAACACTCAGAGCAACAATCAGAAGGCAAGAAAAAAAACAAGCAAGCAAGAGCAGCTAATATACATATGTACATATTACTATAAAATATATACTGTATATACACACACACACACACAGACACACAGTGCAGAGCATTGTAGTTGGATGGAATAAATATATGAATATATGAACACAGTGCAGAGCATTGTAGCTAGATGGAATAAATATGTAAATATATAAACATCCACAGTACGGAGCATTGCAGCTAGGTGGAATAAATATGCAAGTATATAAACACACACAGTGCGGAGCAGTGTAGCTAGATGGAATAATATGTAGATATATAAAAACACAGTGCGGAGCATTGTAGCTAGATGGAATAAATATGTAAATATATAAACACACACAGTGCAGAGCATTGTTGCTAGATGGGATGAAACAGCACAACCGTCTACTTAGTTATCCTACATGGTATGATTATGTGCCCATACATATTCTCACCCTCCATAGTGACCGGTATTTTCCTAGTTGTATGCCGGAGGGGACCATTGTGTAAGTCTATTGCATCTTTTGCATTCAAAAAACTATTAGTTTGTTACGTCTTTTTGCTATCTCTGCGAGCAGCCCTGCTTAGGTTGTACAGTCTGACAGCCGTTGGTAGGAAGGACCTACGAAACCTCTCGGTTGTGCACCTGGGATGATGTAGTCTGCTGCTAAATGAGCTCCTCAGTGCATTCAGTATGTCCTGCATAGGGTGGAACTCGGACTCCAGCAGAGATGACTGTTTAGCCACCGTCCTTCTCTCTCCTATCTCCTCCACCGGATCAAGGCGCTGCCCCAGGACAGAGCTAGCTTTCTTAATCAGTTTGTTCAGTCTCTTCCTATCGGCTGCAGTAATGCCACTGCCCCAGCAGACCACTCCAAAAGTGATGGCTGATGCCACCACCGTGTCATAGAATGACTTCAGCAGCGCCCCATGTACACCAAAAGACCTGAGTCTCCTCAGCAGGAACAGCCTGCACTGTCCCTTCTTGTAGAGTGCATCAGTATTGTGTGACCAGTCTAGTTTATTGTTCAGATGAACACCCAGGTACTTATAGGATGTCACCATCTCGATGTCTGTTCCCTGTATATTTACTGGTGCTGTGAGGGGCTGCCCATGCCTGCGGCAGTCCACCACCAGCTCCTTAGTTTTCCTCGCGTTGATCTGGAGGCAGTTCCGATGGCACCAGTCCACGAAGTCCTGGATAAGCCCTCTGTACTCAGCTTCATCTCCATTGGAGATGAGGCCAACGATCGCAGAGTCATCAGAGAACTTCTGTAGATGGCAGTGTGTTGTGTTGTGTGAGAAGTCCGCAGTATAAAGAGTGTACAGGAAGGGAGCCAGCACCGTTCCCTGGGGGGCCCCCGTGCTACTGATGATCGTGTCGGACACACAGTCCCGGGTTCTCACAAACTGAGGCCGGTTCGTGAGGTAGTCCAGGATCCATAATGACAGGTGCTGGTCCACCCCTGCGCGCAGCAGCTTGTCCTTCAGGATCATCGGTTGGATGGTGTTGAAAGCACTGGAGAAGTCAAAGAACATGATCCTCACCATATTCCCGGGCTTCTCCAGGTGGGACAGAGAACGGTGAAGGAGGAAGATCACCGCATCCTCCACCCCAATGCCATGCTGGTAGGCGAACTGGAGTGGATCCATCGCTGGTTCCACCAGGGGGCGGAGGTGAGCAAGGAGCAGTCTCTCCAGGGTCTTCATCAAGTGGGATGTCAAGGCCACCGGTCTGTAGCTGTTCAGGTCTTTGGGGTGGGAAGTTTTTGGTACAGGTACCACACAAGATGTTTTCCACAGCTGTGGTACCCTCCCCAGCTTCAGGCTCAGGTTGAAGATGTACGTCACAATCCCACACAGCTGGTCTGCACAGGACTTGAGGAGCTTTGCGCTGATGCCGTCCGGTCCCGGCGCCTTCCTCGCTTTGATCTTCCTCAGCTCCGTCCTCACCTGGGTCCTGGTCAGGGTCAGGATGGGGGGCTGTGTGTTGGGAGTGGGGGGGTGTTGGTGGAGTGGGGAGTGGGCAGCAGGACTTGATTTCTTTAGAGGCAGCAGTGGTTGTTGTGCAGACAGGGGGGAGGGCGGTTGGTCAAACCTATTGAAAAACAGATTCAGGTTGTTCGCCCACTCCCTGCCCCCCATGGCCTGGGGGGAGGTATTCTGGAGCCCAGAGATGGTTTTGAGGTTTCTCCAGACCCCGCTGATGTCGCTCTGTTGCAGCTTGTCCTCCATCTTCTTCCTGAAGCTGTCCTTGCCTTCTCTGATCTTTCTCCTCAGCTCCCTCGGTACGGACTTCACCATCTCCCTATTCCCCGACCTGAAGATCCTCTTCTTCTCTCTCAGAAGTGTTTTTATCTCAGGGTTGATCCAGGGTTTGTTGTTTGAGTGACGCCGTATGGTCTTGGTGGGAACGGATTTGTCCACACAGAAGCTGAGGTAGCCCGTGAAGGTGTGAATGAGGCCATCGATGTCCTCACCATGTGGATCGCAGAGCTGCTTCCAGGCGGTGGCTTCAAAACAGCCCTTTAGAGTGTCCATTGTCTCCTTAGACCATAACTCCACAGTGTGCATGGCCAGAGGTTGTCTGTGCACTAGGGGTTTGTACACCGGCCGGAGATGAACCAAGTTGTGATCCGATCTCCCGAGTGGGGGGAGTTGTGATGAGGTGTACGCCTCCTTAGTGTTTGCGTAGAATAAATCCAGTGTTTTATTGTCTCTAGTGTGGCATGTAACATACTGGGTGAACGTGGGTAGAATGGGAGATAGTGAAACATGGTTGAAATCGCCTGAGATGAGGAGAAGAGCATCTGGGTGTTCTGTCTGCAGCCTGCTGGTTACTGAATGGATGACGTCACGCGCTGTCCCAGCGTTCGCCGTCGGATTTACATAAACAACAATGCAGATCACGTGTGAGTGTTCTCTCAGGAGATATGTAGGCCTCATGCTAACAGCTAGCAACTCAATGTCTTTGCTGCAGTGTCGTTGTTTAACAGTGATATGTCCCGGTCTGCACCAGTTGTTGTTAACATACATTATCACTCCACCGCCCCTTGCTTTGCCACTGTCTGGTGTTCGGTCAGCTCGTATCATGTGAAAACCCTCCAGCTCAATGTTAGCATCTGCTGCTAGTTCAGTTAGCCACGTCTCAGTAACTAACTAACTGACTAACCTGCACTTATATAGCGCTTTTCTAGTCACAAAGACCACTCAAAGCGCTTTCACTAGTACTAACCCTCTATTCTAAGGGCCTATAGGAGACAGATATCTAGGGACAATTTAGAACAGCCAATTAACCTAACATGCATGTCTTTGGATTGTGGGAGGAAACCGGAGCCCCCGGAGTAAACCCACGCAGCACAGGGAGAACATACAAACTCCACACAGAAAGGTTCCAACCCCTGCCAGCCTGGGGATTCGAACCAGGAACCTTCTAGCTGTAAGGCAACAGTGCTAACCACTGCACAGTAAACAAAAGGAGAGAGCACTCCCGGTATGTGCTATCATAACGGGAGATAGCCGCTAGCTCATCTACCTTTCCCAGTATCGACCGTACATTTCCCATGACAACAGATGGAAGGGAGGGTCTGTACCTTATATTTTTTGTCCTCCGCCTTACTCCAGCCCGGCAGCCGCGGCATTTTCGCCTCAGTTCTCTCGGTATGTCGAGTTTTTCCAATGGGACCGGGTGGCGGTTGAATGCTAGCAGCTCTTCCCTGCTGTATCGTATCCTGCTATAAACAGTGGCTCCGTCCACCGGCTCAGGAGACATTGGGACGATCTGTGTGTCCGTGATATAAGTGGAGTGGAAAAAAAAAAAAAAAAAGACGGATCAAAAGAGAGAGGAAGGGAAAAAGACTCGGAATCGAGCCGCTGTTGCAAAAGGCAGCCTACTGGTGTGGCGCCGGGAGAGGAAAAAAAAAAAAAAATGGCTTACTGTTAATTAGAAAGATGTAGAATATGATCCAAAGTTTGAGATAGAAGTAAATTTACGCATCTAATTTGCATAAAGCAGTATCGGCTTACATAACTTTCGGTCAAAAATGGACTTTGGACATATTTACACAAAGGATGGTTTTGTTTTTTGTCACCATTTTTTGTTTTGGGTGTTTTGTTATCTTCAGAGTATATGAACCAGAAAATTAGTACAGTGTAAACAAACAAAGAAATTTGTTAGACTTAATTCAATTCAGTTTTATTTATATGGTGCCATTTCACAACAACAGTCATCTCATAGCACTTTCAGCTGTAGGGGAAACCCCCACAATTACAGAAAGACCCCAGCAATCAGGCAATCCCCTATGAGCAAATGTTTGGCGACGGTGGAGAGGAAAAACACCCTTTTAACAGGAAGAAACCTCCAGCAGAACCAGGCTCAGGGAGGGGCAGTCATCTACTGCGACTGGCTGGGGGGTGAGGGGATAGAGAAGATGAAAAGAACAGACATGCAGAGAGCAAACAGCACAATGGAGACTCAATCTATGGGAGAGAACAAACAGATGTTAATGACCAGCAAAAAAAAAAAAAAAAAAAATTCATTGAGAGTGAAGAAAGGCGTGAAGCCCAGTGCAATTATTGGAGGTCCTCCGGCTGTCTAAACCTAATAGCAGCATAACTAAGGGAGGGTTCAGAGACACATGATCCCTCCCTAATTGTAGGCTATATCAAAAAGGAAGGTTTTAACCCTATCCTTAAAAACAGAGATCAAGTCTGACTCCCGAATCCAGATTGGCAGCTGGTTCCACAAGAGAGTAGCTTGATAACTGAAGGCTCTGCCCCCCATTGTACATTTGGAGATTCTAGGTATTACAAGTAATCCAGCATTTTGGGAACGTAGTGCTCTGTTAGGATAATGGGGTAATATCAGATCTTTTAAATAAAAAGGAGCCTGATTGTTTAGAGCTTTGAAAGTGAGAAGAAGGATTTTAAACTTAATTCTAAACTCTATGGGAAGCCAATGAAGGGAGGCCAGAACCGGAGAGATATGACTTCTCTTTCTAGTACCTGTTAAAACTCTTGCAGCAGCATTAGGCCAGGCGGCTTGTTTCATCCTTTTGCGGCATTCTGGTCGTTACTTTGTCTTCTCCCAGTCATTTTTGCTTTCTCTCGCACATCCAGAAACGCTTATGATTATTCCACCTCAATTTCGCTTTTATTCCACTGCAATTTATCTTATATGATGACACGGAACCGGCGCGATTGTTCTGTTCAGTCACATGGCGCTGGGGTTGATGGCAGGTGAAAAGCTTTGGCCACCAGCTTCGGCCACCCTCTGTTATAACAAAATGTAGATATTTACTGTCATAAGCTAAATAATCTCTTTTTCGAATCATAGTTGGCAAATTTGGGAGCAAATGCCTCCTCTGTGTTGCGATAGAGCACATCAGCATTTGTTTACAAACTTTTCTTTGTTGGTGTCCAAAAAGTGAGTTTTTTTGGTGGTTATTTGGGATACATTAGTCCTTCATGGCAAGAGAATACTTAGTACAACTGCGGATTTTTTTATGGTTTATGGCCACATCACATGACAGGCGCAGAACTGCGACATAGACAGTGAGGGCTCTTTTTATGTCCATGAAACCAAGACACAAGAATGGTTAATATTAATGAACTAATTTATGTTCATTATTACATACCTGGGAAGTTAAGATGATTGAAATTCACGAAGTCAGTGATTTTAATCCATCAGCAGCCTTCAGACAAACTAAACGTGCCAACATTTGGATTTCAAAATAAGGGAGGTTTTTCCTGCTGTCTGGGTGGTGAGATTTCTAAAAAACAAACAAACTATAAATATATAGAAATATTATAATAGAAATTACTGCATCTTTGGTCATTTAAGTTAATCTATTTCATTAAATACAATTTTATTAATATTTTTTTCTTTGAAATCAAAGTTAAATTATTGTTCTGTTGTGGCTCTGCAAAATTATGGTCAAAAACGTAAATTATTACCACAGTTGCTTTCAAATTTATTTAAAAAACAGTAATTTTATTTTAAAAAATGGACAAAAAATAGCTATAAAATAAACCACAAATTTATAATAAAGTCTCAAATGTACAAGAAGTCAATTTTACATGAGGAAATTTCAAATTTGAGGAAAGTGGTTTCAAATTTAGATAACTTTACAGAGAAAAGTAGAAAACTATAAGAAAATTGTTATAAATTTTGGAGAAGAACCTCAAACCTTCAAGACTGAAGTCATTATTCAAGTTTTTAAGTGGGTGCTCTTTGTACCCTTAACTAGAAATTTTGGGTTGTCTACTTTGTCTACTTGATATTTTCTAACCTGTTTGTATACCAACATAGACAGAGAGAGAAGCTGAATTAGACAGAGCTCAGAGAGGGCAAGATGAGACAGAAGAGAGGAGCTAAGGAGAGGAAAGTGTTCAGGCAGAGAGTCCAGGAGAGGTGAGAGCAGAGGAAGGAGAGAAGGATGACACCAGTAAAAAGTACAAACACAGGACGTCTGGGTGGGACCCCAACTGACCCAATATTCCAACATTCAAGCCTCGGTTGTACAATACTTCAAATGGTAAGTTCCATATGCCAAGTTACTGTGCAAAATTAAAAAAAAGAAAGAAATAGTATAAAATTAACATATTCCGGTTATAAGAGTGTCATGTGTTTTTTCCTCCCCTTCCTCCCCCCCCCCCCCCCCCCCGGAAAAATATGTTGCCACTGTGCCAAGGTCTTTAAGCCAGAGGAAACACTGGTATCGCTAGCAGAAGTCAGTGTGTTTACATACCGCGTGAGTCACGTGGCTTGCAAAGGTGGTCTTAGCTCGTCCAGTATAGTCATCCATCCTGGCAGAAAAAAATGGTTGAGGTGATGTGAATAGCCATCAGAGGCTAACAGCAACTGAGCTTCAGGCATCTACGTGTTAGTATCTATGCACTTCGATCACTTTTTCTTGGCATCTTCAGATGAAATAAAGAATCATTCATCACATATTATGTGGACAGAGACCACATTTCTTTTTGTTACAAGCGTTTCACTTTTTTCTGCTGCTTTTGAAACTCTTAAGTGCAATACTTCCGGGGTGCGGAGGTATATGTCTGCACATAACTCTGAGAGCACATCTTAAAGGGGAAGTATGTGAAAAGCTTTCTATACACATGCACACAAGGAGAGGGAGAAAACTGAAAGAACCAACACAAACAAGATGGGTTGGTTCTGCACCCTGAATGGCGGTTTTTGGTTCTATTTGACTAAACACCCAGGCCTATCTGTGACAGCTGTGATTAAGAAGACGCATCAATGACTTCTTTAAACCATGATAGTTCTCTGCTTATAGGCACCCTTTCACAGCCACAGTGACTTAATTATTTAATCAGTTATCCCCAAATCTGGAGACTCGATTACTCAGGTTATAAATGACAACTTGTTTTGCACTTCAGATAGATAAGAGTCACATTTAATTTTAACAACAGTTACTTGCTAAACTTTAAATGTTTTATTTGGGCATTCCTATAACAGCACATGGGTCAAAGTAGCTGCCAAAATACATTGTAACCACTAATAAAAATTAATCTAACCTTATGCATTATATTTCACTTGATCAATTCTCAAATATTTTTCATGCTGTCTCTGCGGGTCTGCTGTGGCTTGTTTCCACAGTGTATGAATGTCATAAAAGTGATCCATGTACTGTATGTATAACAGATATACCGTCTCTTTTAATGATTGATTTAGTCAAAAATGTTACACACCCTGTTGTAAGATGTGTTTTTTCTTTATGGTCTTGCTGGCTCATCTGTCATGTTTTTTTTTTTTTCATTCTTGCCATGATTACCTTTCCAGTTACTTTTGGTAATCTGCAGAACTATTTACTCTGTAACTAGCAGAAAATGCCAGTAACCTATGTATGTTACCACAGTCTAACCCCTGTTGTCAATTTCCTAGGATGTAGAAGAGTGGAACATTGCCCACTTAAACTCCATCTTGGATGTTATTGAGGAGGACTGTGGGGTTTCCATACAAGGGGTCAACACACCATATTTATATTTTGGCATGTGGAAGACCACCTTCTCCTGGCACACCGAGGATATGGACCTGTACAGCATCAATTACCTTCACTTTGGAGAGCCCAAATCATGGTAAGTGTGGGGCAGACTTTAAGGAAAGGGTGTAAGCTACAGTAATATTTTTAACTTATTGTACATTTTAAAATGCTTTACTAAAGTTGTGCACTTTTATTGCTTAGCCTTTACAATAACTGCTTAAAGCTAAGGATTTACAATGATATTTGTTTCTATGGATACTAGTTATAAGTACTGCAACTTCTGTGAGCTGTGTGAATTTAACTTTTTCTTTAAAGATCATGTTAACTTTTTTCTCTTGTGTGGCCATAATGGGTTGTTGTGTGATGTAGTGGTTTTCTTTGGCGTTGGCTTCCATCAACACAAATACTTAGTCTTGTGGAGTTTTTTTAATTTATTTTTTTATAGTCCGATAATCAAAAAGTTCACTGTATTCAGCTTTGTGTGTTGTGGTCATACTAAGACTGTCTATGGGTAATTGCCTAAAGTCTCTTTTCCTTCTTGACTGCAGAGTATGTCTTGTTGTGAAATCCTTTTTCAGCATAGTACATCTCCCCATAGTGCCATGTTCTTTCTGAGGTTCAGTTAAAGTTTTTGTGATCAAAATCGATTTCACGCTGAACTTTTTTTTTTTTTTTTTTTAATCCCCCACCGGTTGAAGACCAAAGGGGGATTATGTTATGGGGCGGTCTCTCCGTCTGTCCCACTTTTGTTAAATTAACTCCTCCTCCAGTTTTGTTCCGATTGTTTTGAAACTTGGTACCAGGATTTGATATACACCGATGATGCAAATATTGCAATTTGGCTCTGATCGGATGATTTTTGCAGGAGTTACAGCCCGTGGTTTAAGATCTCCCATTTTACCTCAGTTCATAGATAGTAGCTGTCTTGTGAAATCAACTCCTCCTATAGTTTTGTTCCAAATGTTTTCAAATGTGGTACCAGGGTTTGATATACACTGATGCTGTGCATACTGCAATTTGACTCTGATTGGATGACCTTGAAGTCAAGGTCAGATGTCAGTTTTTCCCTAAATCTTGTAAACACAGTAACTACTGAAAGAATGATGTAGACTTTTCAAATCCATACCACAGTTGCCTCTAAGACAAATCTTGGAAGGCTTACGCCCTTACCTGACTGTGGGTTTGGGGGTCAAGAGATTAAAGATCAAGGCTGGCATTCCATTTGCACTATTACTATAGAACGGGTACAGCTAGGGCCACCAAACATGGTATACAAGTTCACCCTGTGACCCTGAACTAGGGGTGGGCGATATGGGCTAAAAATGATATCACAATATTTCTGTGAATTTTCACAATAACAATATTCTCCACAATATCATGGAATACAGTTTTTTCTTTTAAATTTAAAAAGGACAGTTTCACAGGCCAGTGTTAATTATGTTCGACATATTCAGTAAAAACAAAACAAAAACTCTTATTTCTCCGGTTTATAAAGAGCAGTTTAGAATGTGTTTCAAACATTTTTTTATTTCTGAACCAAATATTACTAGACAATACTATAAACCACCACATCTTAAGTGCACTGAGGGATTAAGTTCATTCCCTTCCACAGCATATGGGACACCATGTGGTGTATAGGTTCGGCGCCTATCTCCATTTCTCTGACCCTTAAGACACACAGCTACTGTAAGTAGTGAAAGCTACAGTTGGAGGTCTGTAGCTTTGTTCTTTCTGGTAGCTTTGTTCGTTAATACACAGTGCACTGAGGGGTGGACTGGGACAAAAATTCAGGCCTGGAATTTGATTTCATCCTAGGCCACCCCGTAATTGGAAACCAGAAACCACCACAGTTTTAGTAGGCCAACATTTTAAAATAACAGGTGTCAAACTAGTAATAAAAGTAATTATAACCTTCAGCTGGGAGGAAAATTATAAATTTGGATTGTAATAGTCAACCAAGCTATTGATTATTAAAACAACTGATTGACTAATCTTAATTTAAATCTGGTGCTGCTTCTGATTTCTTCACCTTTTCAGAATAAAAACACAAGGTAAGAGGCTTTAGGAAAAAGTTACAATTTTGCATGAAAAAGGTCACAAATTTGTCACTAAAAACGTTCAAAATTTAAAAAATGTACCTTTGTGAAAAGATGTTTAAAAAATGTGAAAAGAAAACAAATTTAGGAGATAACAATGGCAAGCAGATGAGAGTGAAGTTGGTGCTGCAGGCTACATATAGCCTGTAGTTTAGGAAATTCTGCAGATTTTTTTTTTAAAAACATCTGAATAGTCCTGAAAACATTGCCTTATGAATGTAAGACCAATTTAGCTCTGGTTAATGCAACCTGTTTATTACATTATAAAATGTAAACCCCAAACTATAAGCAGCTACAGCAGTGTAATATAACCACAGACATGATTCACCACATTGCTTCCGTCTTCATCTCATTTCTATGCTCTGGGGCATGAGGGGTTTTGGTCTTTTTAACATATTAAATTAATGTAGTCTAGTCTGTTATTTTACCGGGTCAGGAAGAGTCTAAATAAAACAGAGAGTGGGCTTATTTAAAACGATTATTATTTCATCATTTTTATCATATTGAATATATGCTGGCCTACCTGTCTGCAGTTTCCCAAGACACTTCTGCAGGTAAATGACCGCTGAATCAGACCTCCCATCTCTCTCTCTTTCTCTCAATTTACCCGTGTTAGAAATCTCCATTGCACAGCCAACTCCTGGACTGTTAATGGATTATTTTCTTTCGGTTGGCTGAATAAATCACGCTGGAGCAGCCACAACGGAACAAAAATAAACCTGGACACTTCGGACGTCAGCAACACCGCTTCAGGGAGAAGTAAATGTAACGAAGTCAAATTTTTCCCCGAAGCAGCATTGTTGACATGCGGAAAAAAAATGCGGGCAGATTATTTGTATTGCTGCACCATTTTTTTAAAAGATGGCAGCAGTTTGAAATGGCCTTAGAACTAAATTACTTCCTCACAACTAGACGTAGATGTTCCAAGCATGGAGCACTGCTTCCCACGCCATATTTGTTTTGCTGTTTCTATGGTAAAATGTAACTTCTATTGGCAGTGTAATGGACCACAGATATCGCGATATTCATTTTTACACCGGTATCAAAATTTATACCGGTATTATCGTGAACGATACGATATGGCACACCCCTACCCTGAACTGTGATTATAGGTTTGGGGTCAAAAGGTCAAAGGTCTAGGTTTGCATTTTCTATGCCCTGTTACTAGTGTTGTAGTCGAGACCACACCAACCGAGACCAAGACATTGTCGAGACTAGAGAGTATTGACACCAAGACAAGACCAAGACATTTGGAGGCCGAGACCGAGACAAGACCAAGACATTTGAAGGCCGACACCGAGACAAGACCAAGACATTTGGAGGTCGACACCGAAACAAGACCAAGACTGTATATATCAAAGAAAAATCATAACAAAACAGAACAAAATAACCAGTATCTTTTTTTTTTTATTTGTTTGCTTTTACATAAATGCAACAGCAACAAAAAAAATTCTGCTATGTTGTTTTCAAACCAGCAAAATGAAACAAATCTCAAATCTAAGCAAATTTGTTTTTTCACTTGTACAAATTACGCAGTTGTACTCATTAAAACTGCATTGTCCTGACAAGCCACGATAAATATGTCATTTCAGAAAGAAAAATTAAGAAAAAGTAAGGAATAACACCTAAATTAAATTAAATGAGTGAAAAAATAACCCTGACATTTCTTTTCAGCAAGGTATTTTTTTAAAATAATTTTCTTGAACATGGGTCCCTTTGACATTTTGCATTTTGGTGCTTTGCCAGCCAACTTAGGTGCACAGCCATGAAGAACATTCACAGTAACAGAACTTTCACAACAACAAAGAAAGCCAGACACACATCATGCATCACTACATAGTTCATATATATTCACTTTTTTAAAATGAATGAAGTCAAATTTCACTTTGAATTACTGCTTTTAAACAATCTTTAATTTTTAGCATTACCTTTTTCGGAGTCTTTATTGTCTTAAAATATGCTTTTTAACTTTTTTTCTTTTACAATATATTTTTTCAAACAAATTTGATGAACGTACTCATTCAGTGTTATTGACTTTGAACTAGCTAGCACAGCGTTAGCTTTCTAGCTCATGGCTGAGCCAAACGATCAACTTTCTGCAGCTGAAGACACTATTGACCAGAAATATGTCCTGTTGGTCCCAACTAAAGTTCAGCCCATTTACTGGTGCAGTGAACAACGTTTCCATTGCATAAGAACCTCCCAAGTAACGCCAGTGGCCTCGACTAATACCTGGTGTGTTCATTGTTTGTTATTCTGCTATCTTGCTTTTGACAATGCTACGCAAGCTAACTTGGCTATAATATAAAGTCGGTGCTCTGAACGTTAGCAAAAAACGATCGTGGGAAGAAAAGAGCTTATTTTCGCACAATGTTTTAAGATGGGGTGTTGAAATTTTTTGATTTTAAGTTTCCCAGTGTAGCTAATTTAACAGTTAATTTACCTGTCTTTATGCTTCCTCTCAATGTGACGATAAAAGTTTGACGTTGTCCCAGCAGTTTCTGTGACTTGAGCACCACAGAATTTACACACTGCAGAGTGTTTTTGCTTGCATGTCGTTTTGCAGATAAAGTCCTTATGGTTTTGGAAACCAAACTTAATGACTGATGAGTTTGCTGACATTTTTAACGGCTAGTTTCCCCGGAGGCGCAGCGTCTCCAGTCGTCTTCATTCACTCTCTGTGTACAGGGGGCGTGTCACTCCGCGTGTCACACTGCGTGACTGGGAAGGCACCAGCCTGCATTCTACTTTTCTCACTTATCACAGATCACTTATCACTGGCCTGGTCTCGACCAGTCTTGATCAAAAATCCCGAGTCCACCCTGTCCGAGACCGAGACAAGACCGAGTAAAAATGCCTTCGATTCCGAGACAAGACCGAGTAAAAATGCCTTCGATTCCGAGACAAGACCGAGTAAAAATGCCTTCGATTCCAAGACGAGACCGAGACCCTTAAAAAGTGGTCTCGAGACCGGTCTCGAGACCAAGACCGATCTCGAGTACTACAACACTACCTGTTACTACACAACCAGTAATACTAGTATCACCAAACTTTGTACACAGGTGTATTCTATGATCCTGAAGTGTGACTGTGGTTTTTTATCACAAGGTCAAAAGTCAAGGTCAAAATGGCATGTAAACTATTGCTCAACAGCAAAGAACACCAGGATCACCAAACTTGATACACATGTTCACCCTGAGACCATGACCTCTGACTATGGGTTTGGGGTCAAAAGGTCAAGGTTAGCATTCCCTATACCCTCTTACTATTGAAGCTCTCTAGGGTCACCACATTTGCTACACAGGTTCACCTTGGGATCCTGATCTACAACTATGGGTTGTATACAACAATTTTTGTTATATATTCATAGATGATGGGCTAATCATAATTTGGTTCTACCCTAATAATTATATGAAAATGTTCAAAACTGCTGTCCTTCAGTGACATATATCTTTAAAGGAAACTCAGGCAGGGATGCTGCACTCACCTCGGAGTGCTCTTGTTTCTTAATAAAAACATTATATGCATTTATTTCCAGGGAGTTGTACCTCAAAAGCTCACAGTTCAAATCCCATCTTCATCATTAAAACATTTGTCTCCAGTTAGCCTTTAAAGCACTACTTTCTTACCCTGTCTGCTCTGTGAGTGATGTCCCAATTTAATAAAGACATTGAAAGCGCAGCTGCTTGATTTTTTTTTGTTTTGTTTTGTTTTTTTTAATTAGTTTTAGGTAGGGCTGGGCAGTACAACGAATATATTCGTTATATCGATACATTCTACTATGCGCAATACAAAAAATGTTTTTATGTTGAAGCTCGAGCATTTTCACTGCTGTCAGCTTCTCTCTCCTCTCACACAGGCGCTTCCCCCCGCCTCCATGCGCTGTTTCATTTCAGGGTCGTTGCCAGGTCTGTTTTTTTCCCCCGCAGTTTTGTTCTTTAGAAACTGCCTCTTTTTTTTTTTTTTTTTTTATTTAAGTTTTTGTAAAGGGTATACAGGTCGTTACAGCAATGCAGTGTTTACATTTTCATCACATGTTCCCTTATTTTCTGATATCTGACAACATTGGAAGATTAATTCTTACAACACCCCCTTTTTTTTTTTTTTTTTTAAAGTGAAAGAAAAAGTGAAATTAAAGAGAAAAAAAAACAAAACAAATAACAAAAAAAAACAAACAAACCAGTAAAAAACAAACAAAAAGAAAAAGTAAGTAAATAAAGATAAAAGAGCATCTGAGTAGAGTTGGAACAAAGAGCGGAACCATTATTGAAATGGTATTTGTCAAAGATTAGATCTAATGGAAGACACATATGCGGTCCAGGGTTGCCAAAAGTTCATGAACACATCCATGTCCTGTCTCAGTGCGAATGTCAACTTTTTCCATCGAGTAAATGTCTTGGATCACGTTAGTCCAATCTTCAGGTGTAGGACAGTCCTTCAACATCCATTTTTTAGTTAGAGCTTTTTTGCTTGCCAATATTAAAACATTGAATAAGTATTTTTCTCCTCGTCTTTCCAGTGAGTCCGGTAGTAAACCCAAATACAAAGTTACAAAAGAAAAGGGAACTGTAATTTTGAATATTTTCCCCAATATTGTCTGTACCTTGGTCCAATATTGGTGGATAACTGGGCATGACCAAAACACATGAAAATGATTTGCAGTCTTTTCACCACACAAGCGCCAACAGTTCAATCCCTTATGGGTAAATTTGTTTTGTGCAGGTGTTCTGAAAAATCTTGCCAAGTTTTTCCATCCAAATTCTCTCCACTGCAGGGATGAGGTACTTTTCCATTGCTGTTTATTTAGCTTTTCCCATATTTCCAGTTGTAAAGTGAAATTCCCCTCTTTTTCCCATCTCTCTTTTATATAAGATGTGTTGTCTCCTTTTAAGTCTTGAAGACCTTGGTATATTTTAGAAATGTATCTGATCCATCTGATGTATCTAGCATCAGCACCGGATCACCCCAGGGCTTTGTACTTTCCCCCCTACTCTTCTCCCTTTACACCAACTCCTGCACCTCCAGCCACCAGTCTGTCAAGTTGATCAAGTTTGCGGACAACACCACCCTCATCGGGCTCATCTCCAACGGCGACGAGTCCGCCTACAGGAGAGAGGTGGCCCAGCTGGCGTCCTGGTGCAGCAATAACAACCTGCAGCTGAACGCTCTGAAGACAGTGGAGATGATTGTAGACTTCAGGAAAGTCACTACTCCTCTGCCCCCCCTCACCCTCTCAGGCTCTCCCATCACCACTGCTGATTCCTTCCGCTTCCTAGGCACTACCATCACCAGGGACCTCAAATGGGAGCTGACCATCAGCTCACTCATCAAAAAAGCCCAGCAGAGGATGTTCTTCCTGCGGCAGCTGAGGAAGCTCAAGCTAATTACTAACTAACTAACTAACCTGCACTTATATAGCGCTTTTCTAGTCACAAAGACCACTCAAAGCGCTTTCACTAGTACTAACCCTCTACTCTAAGGGCCTATAGGAAACAGATGTCTAGGGACAATTTAGAACAACCAATTAACCTAACATGCATGTCTTTGGATTGTGGGAGGAAACCGGAGCCCCCGGCTAAGCTACCCACCAAGATGTTAGTGCAGTTCTACACAGCCATCATCGAGTCCATCCTCACCACCTCCATAACCGTGTGGTACGCAGGAGCCACTGCCAGGGACAGACTAAGGCTGCAGCGCGTCGTGCGCACTGCTGAGAAGGTGATCGGCTGCAAGCTCCCATCTCTCCAGGATCTGTACATCTCCAGGACCCGGAGGCGTGCTGGCCGGATCATAGCCGATCCCTCACACCCTGGTCACGTACTGTTTGCCCCCCTCCCCTCTGGTAGAAGACTTCGGTCCATCCAGACTAAAACCTCCCGTCACATGAACAGCTTCTTCCCCTCTGCCATTAGACTGCTGAACACTAAGTGACTCTCGTGCACCATGTACAGCAGCTCATCCAGACTCATGTCAATCATCACTGTTTTCTTCCTGCATTACCGACTGCACTATATAGTTCTCCACAGTATCTGCTGCTGGCTAATATATATTTTAACTGTTGACCAGTATCACTTAATCTTATCCTACACTTTATTACATGTATAGTTTATTTCTCTTATCTTATCATGTTTAATGTTGCAGCATTGTACCGAGACAAATTCCTAGTTTGTGTACTACATGAACAATGGCAATAAACCTGATTCTGATTCTGATTCTGATCCCTGGGATCCCTTTATATGCCATTAAGAAGACCTTCAGAACACCTGACTGGGCCCTTTCCAAAACCTCCTTTTTAAGTATATTGTTTATGTGGTGTCTAAGCTGGAAGAACCTGTAAAGGTCTTGATTTATTAGGCCTTGTTTTTTCAAATCTTCAAAACTTCTTAAGATTTGCCCTTTAAAAAAATCGTAATATTTTATCAGCCCTTTCTCCTTCCACTTTTTAAATCTGGTGTCTGTTTTATTGGGGGTAAAGTCTTGATCATAGGCAATCCATTGCAGAAGTCGATAGGGCTCTTTGGCTTGATTCTCTCTGACTATCTTAAACCAAATTTTAGCGGGGTCTCTATCCACGGGTTAGTGTTATTCAAAAGCTTAGGTAAGACATTGTTCCCTATTATCGCCTGTAGGGGGATGTCACTTGTTATTTGGCATTCGATCTCCTTCCATTGTGCAGTGTAGACTGGGTTACATATCTCTACTAAAGTTTTAATTTGTGCGGCTTTAAAGTAGTCCCTGATATTTGGCAGCGCGAGCCCACCTTTGTCTTTGTTTAGCTGTAGGGTTCTATATCTGATTCTAGGTCTCTTGCCCTGCCATATGAATCTTGAGATCCTTCTGTCCAGCTCCTGCCATGTTTTTTTGGGAGGTTCTACCGGTATTGTTTGGAAAAGGTATAGAAGACGTGGAAGTATATTCATTTTGACTGCTTCAATTCTTTGTGCAGTACCCAAGAATGGTATCATATTCCATCTTGCTAGGTCAGATTTTATTTTTGTCACCAGTGGATCATAGTTTAGTGATATAATTTTGTTGAGTTGTTTCGGGATATTGACCCCCAGATATTTCATAGATTCCGACTCCCAGTTAGTTTTGAGTTTGCTTAGTGAATAATGATTTGGGTCATAGTTGAATGTTAAAACTTGGGTTTTATGCATATTTAATTTGTACCCCGATAAATCTCCATACTCTGAAAAAACTGAGGTTAGTTCTGGTAAAGAAGTGTCCGGCTGCCCTAGGTATATTAAAATGTCATCAGCAAAGAGTGCTATTTTATGTTCCTTCTGACCAAGTGTAATACCTTGAATTTTTTGGTTTTGTCTTATCCATTGGCTCAGAGGTTCTATGAAGATTGCAAAGAGCAGTGGAGACAGGGGGCAGCCCTGACGACATCCTCTTTCCAGTTCAAAAGATGATGATAAATTACCGTTAATCCTTATTTTAGCTGTTGGTTTTTTATATAATGCCTGTATAGTTCTAATGAAGTTGTTATGAAAATTGAAACTGGATAAGATTCTATATAGAAAAGACCAGTCAACCGAATCGAATGCTTTTTCAGCATCTAATCCCAATATGACTGCATTTAAGTTATATTTTTTTATATGATGAATTATGTGTAAAGTGCGTCGAATGTTGTCTTGTGTCTGTCTTTGTCTTATAAAACCTGTTTGGTCTAAATGAATTAGGTCTGTCAGTATATTTTCTAACCTTTTGGCAAGGATAATGGTAAAAAGCTTATAGTCCTGATTTAGTACACTGATTGGTCTGTAGTTGGAGCACTCTAGTTTATCCTTTTCAGGTTTAGGTATAACTGCAATGACCCCTTCTCTCCAGGAGGGGGGGATTTCCCCTGTGTGGAGGACATAATTAAATGTTTTCAGGAGGAGAGGAGATAGTTGCTGTTTAAAGGTTTTGTACCACTCTGCTGTATAGCCATCAGCTCCTGGGGATTTGTTAGCTTTAAGTTTCATAATTGCTTTTTCCAATTCTTTAGGATGTATTTCTGACAGTAGTGTTTTATTTTGTGACTCCGTAAGTTGGGGAAGGTTTAATGTGTTTAGGAATGCCTCGGATGCGTTTTTATGTTTTTTGTGGGAGTATAAGTTCTTATAGTAATTCTCGAAGTTTTTAAGAATATCCTGAATTCTGAATTTTATTTCCTTTGATACTGGGTCTCTGATTTTGTAGATTGCTCTTTCTGTTTGATGTTTCCTCAATTTATAGGCTAGCAATTTTGCCGATTTACTGCCTGCTTCATAGTATTTTTGTTTCAGAAATGTAAGTTTCTTCTGGATTTCTATTGTGTAGATCTCATTTATTTGGTTTTTAATTTCCTTAATCTTGAGCGAGTCAGTAGAATGAGTGTTGCCTTTGTGTTCTTTTTCTAGGTTCCTAAGTTCTGACTCTAATGTGGATAGTTTTTCTTGTCTTAGTTTCTTTTGGGTTGCCAGTTTTGCAATAATCTTTCCTCTTATTACAGCTTTACATGCATCCCACAGTATTAAAGGGGATACTTCTCCATTATCGTTATCTTCCAAATATCTGAGAATATCTGATTCCAATTCATCTTTCAATGGTCCTTTCAGGACATTTGAATTTAACTTCCAAGAAAATGTATTATTTGTGTATTTTTGGATATTTAAGTCCATGTAGATCGGACTGTGGTCAGAGAGATCCATCAGTCCTATTTTACATGTTTTTACTCTTCCAATGTCTCTATTAAACATAAAAAAATAGTCAATCCTTGAGTGAGATGAATGTGGAGTTGAGTAAAATGTATAGTCTTTTGGCTTCCGGTTATGGCTGCCACGTAGGACGGACGTGTCTCGCTCTGCTCTGCTCCTGGAGAAAAAAAATCGGCAAATAACTCTCTCATTTGGGACAGAACGTATCCCAGCATTTGGGCGAGGATATGTCGGCGAAGCCTAAGGCTGGAAAACCAGGAAAAGGAAAAAGCGAGCCGCCGAAACAGTCCAAATTAACGGACTTTCAGGTCTGTGACGCAGCAAACAAAACTCCATATATGGCGGAGGAGGCTGGCGGCGGTGCGATGTTTGCGGGGAATGGCGCAGATGCGCTGATGGCTGCCATGAGTTCAATGAGAGCGGACTTTTCCTCTAGATTTGATGGGATTATGACAGCGTTGGAAGGAATAAGAAAGGAATTGGGTGACTGTGTAGAACGAACGGCGCAGATGGAGCTCCGTCTCGCTAGTGCTGAAGATGACGTCACCCGTCTTCAATTAAAGGTGCGCACTTTGGAAAAAAAAAATAAATCTCTGGAAGATAATATTTTGGATTTGGAATCTCGGTCGAGACAGAATAATTTGAGGCTGGTGGGTCTTCCAGAGGAATCAGAAGGTCGGGACGTATGTTCCTTTCTGGAAAAGTGGATTCCGGAGGTGCTGGGCAGCGAGGAGTTGCAATCAGCAGTGGTTCTGGAAAAAGCACATCGTATTGGCCCACGGAGAGATAAGGGACCGCCGAGGACCTTAATTATGAAGTTTCTTAGCAACAGAGACAGGATGAAGATCTTCAACGCTGCACGTGCTAAAGGAGAGATTAAACACCAGGACCAGCAGGTGCGGTTCTACCCAGATTTGGCCACAGGAATCCAGCAATTGAGGAAGCAGTTTGATCCCATACGCAAGGAGCTGCGCAACCTTGGGATTCGTCATGGTGTAATCTATCCTGCGAGACTGCTGACCACGTATGAGGGCAGAACCCACATTTTCAAGACCCCAGAGGAGGCGCAGGAGTTCATCAAGAAGATCAAAGAAGAAGAAGAGACTGGTGGGAGCTAAGCATGAACAAAATATAAGGTAGAATAATTAAGCATTTGCACAGGCATCTGACTGACTTGAAGTAAATAGTAAGTTTACAAAATATAGATTGTATTATATATTAAAAAAACAAAACAAAAACAAAACAAACAAAAAAAAAAACTATGATGTACAAAGTTGTTAAAAATTTTGGAGTTAAGTTGGAAAACTACAGAGGAGAGTTAATGTTACGTCATTAAAAGCAGTAGAGTTGGGGTGATTGGGAGGATGAAGAAGGAGTGGCTTAGGCTGTTCCCCGTGGGTGTGGAACGGTCGATGGCTATATCGGGAGACAGAATTTTTCTTTTGATTTTGGGGGGTTTGCCACAAGTGTGGGAAGGGGAAATTTGTTTGTGTGTAGTTTCTAGGATGAATGTTCAACCACTCATGTTTTTGCTTCTCTGTATGAGCATGTTTACACTGCAAGGTAATCCTAAACTCTCTATTGATCATGGACCAAAGTGTTAATCTTAATTTAACTTCATGGAATTGCAGAGGTCTACAAAATTTAAAAAAACTTAAACAAGTTATGAATAAAATAAAGGACATGGGTTCAAGAATTGTGTTTTTACAAGAAACTCATCTGATAGAGGAGGATGTTAAAAGAATTAGGAGTAGATGGCAGGGAAGTGTATTCACCTCTTCATTTTCATCCCGAGCCAGGGGAGTTATGACTCTCATACATAAATCAGTTCCTTTTCAGGTGAAAAATGTAATTGGAGACAAATTTGGAAGATATGTAATCATTCAAGATTCTTTGCTATTAGAAAATATAAATCTTGTGAACTTATATGGTCCCAATATAGATGATCAGAAGTTCTTTGCTAATTTATTTCTCATCTTATCATCACTTACAGGGCAACATATAATAGCAGGGGATTTTAATTGTACATTGAATCCAGGTGTGGATAGATCAACAGGACTGGATTGTACGCACATTGGATGTAGGATGACTATTAACCATTTTATGAAAGAATTGAGATTGTTAGATATATGGAGAGAAATGAAACCACAAGTTAAAGCCTATTCTTGTTATTCCAGTACCTACAAGACATTCTCACGTATTGATTATTTTTTGATTTCCACAGAATTAAGGTCCAAGATTCAAAACTGCTTTTATGATAACATCGTGATTTCTGATCATGCACCCTGTTGTCTAATATATGTAGATAAAAAATTGACAAAGGAATCAGGTAGATGGCAATTTCAGCATAAATGGCTTCAGGATGAGGAATTTGTCAAGTATATAGAAAAACAGATAGACGAGTTCTTTGACATCAATACTACACAAACATCAGCATGTGTAAAGTGGGAGGCTTTCAAAGCTTTTATTAGGGGACATATTATTAGTTATACAGGATCAAAATCTAAGAAGACTCGAGAGGAGAGAGCTAAATTGGAACATAAAATAAAAAGTCTTCAGGAAAAAGTGTATGCAGGAAGTGACCCAAGGTTGGAGAATGAATTACTGATTTTGAGAGCTGAATACGACAAAAAATCAGCGAATAGAGCTGCCTCGAGTCTTCTAAGATTGAAACAATCTTTTTATGAACAAGGTGAAAAATCAGGAAAATTATTAGCATGGCAGATTAAACAATTGGAAATTAAAACACCAATTACCAGTATTATAAGTAACGGACAGGTAGTTATAGATCCTTTAGAAATTAATAGAGCCTTTAGAGATTACTATGAAAAATTATATGATACCAAAAATGAACCTGATTTAACAAAACTAAATGGGTTTTTGAACGAACTATCTATACCGTGTATTCCAAATGAAAACAGGGAGATATTGGAGTCTAAAATTAGTCAAGAAGAAGTTGGGCTAGCCATTGATAATATGAAATCAGGAAAAAGTGCAAGACCAGATGGTCTTCCAGTTGACCTTTATAAAAAATTTAAGAATAAATTAATAAAACCTTTTTTGGAAATGGTTTTAGAAGCATTTCAAAATAATAATTTACCATCATACATAAATAATGCCTTAATTATACTGCTGCCAAAACCAGGTAAGCCCTCTAATAAATGTGAAAATATGAGACCAATAAGCCTATTAAACGCCGACCTTAAGATAATCTGTAAAATTTTAGCAAGACGAATACAAGAAATTTTACCAAATATTATTAATCGAGATCAGAATGGCTTTATAAAGGGTAGACAAGGCTTCCATAATGTAAGAAGACTATTTAATATTATTTATTTTAATAAAGAAGCACCGGATACAGCTCTCCTATCATTGGACGCCGAAAAGGCCTTTGATAGAGTTGAATGGCCCTTTCTTTTTGAAGTCCTACAAAGGTTTGGACTTGGAAATAATTTCATAAAATGGGTTCAAATAATATACAATAATGCTACAGCAGAAATCCTAACAAATAACAATATTTCAAAACCAATAAAAATCAATAGAGGATGTCGACAAGGCTGTCCACTTTCACCTTTACTGTTTACTATGGCAATTGAACCTTTAGCGATAGCGATACGTTTACATTCACAAATATATGGAATTAAAGTTGGACCAACAGAACATAAAATCTCCCTGTACGCCGATGATATAATTTTGTTTATGTCGAATCTAAAAAAATCAATTCCAACCTTGTTGAATTTAATAAAGAATTTTGGGGAAATATCAGGATATAAAATAAATAAAACTAAATCTTCAATATTAATGCTAAATGAGACCCAGAGAAATTACCCAGCCCCTGAGGTAAATCAATTCAATGTTGTAAATCAGTTTAAATATTTAGGAATCCAAATTATGCCTAAGCTAGAATCAGTCGCCAGTGTCAACTATGAAGCCTTAATGTCAGATATCAATGAGTTAACTCAGAGATGGATGTCACTACCAATGTCGATGATCGGGAGAATCAATATACTTAAAAGTAATATTTTACCTAAAATACTTTATTTATTTCAATACATTCCCTTATCACCACCTTTAGATCTATTCTCAAGAATAAAAAAAAAGTTAGTGGAATTTATATGGAACAACAGGAGGGCTAGATTACGTTTGTCTTTATTATATTTACCATTTGATCGTGGAGGTCTGAAATGTCCAAATTTTATGTTGTATTATTGGTCGGCACAACTGAGGTCTATGACATATTATTTTTCATCAAATGATCTCCCTCACTGGACTGAAATGGAATCATACAATTTACCTTTACCTCTTCCCATATTCATATACTCAGATTCGGCAAAAAAATTACAAAAACAAGTTAAAAATCCATTTGTAAAGCATATGATCAAAATATGGTGTGAAGCTAAAAACTATTTAAAAGAACCACAGTTATTGTCACAATTTAGTCCAATATGGGGTAATCAATATTTTAAACCAGGGAGAGCGGACGCTGTATTTAAAGTATGGAATTTAAAAGGGATACAAAAGATTCAGGATTTATATTTGCCATGTGCAGACAACATAATGTCTTTTGAAGAGCTGAGGATCAAATTTAATCTCAATAGAACACATTTTTTTAAATATCTTCAACTTAGAAACTTTATTCGATCAAATCAAAATAAAGCTCTCACTCGACCTATTTATTCATTCTTGGAAAAAATGATGATGAAAGATAGTAAAAGAAAGGGTATTATTTCAGAGTTTTATAACTCATTGACACTATCTTCAAGTGAAAATTCACTGAAAAGATTAAACTACTGGAAAGAAGATCTGCAAATTGAAATTTCAGAGGAACAATGGGAATTGGCTTGTACAGAAGCTCAAACCAAATCAATAAATGCACGCCTTAAATTGATACATTTCAAATGGTTAATGCGGATGTATGTTACACCGGAGGAGTTAAATAGATATAACAAAAATATACCAGATACATGCACAAAATGTATGGAAAGTAAAGGAACCCTATTTCATTGTTTATGGGAATGTAGATTAATAAGAATGTTTTGGGAGGAGGTGAGGGTAACAATTGAAAAAATAATCTCAAAACAAATCATATTGAATCCTAAACTGTTTTTGTTGGGTCTGTACCCAGAAAAGCATAATTTCAATAAAAGTGAAAGAACATTCATAGACCTCAGTTTGCTTAATGCCAAAAAATGTATTGCACTATTATGGAAAAAGACTCATAGACCAGATGTGACTCAGTGGTTAAGACAGATGTTAACAAACCTTCCATTAGAAAGAATAACATATATACTGAAATCAAAGGAAATTGTGTTTGAGAATATATGGAGACCTTTTATTGATTATGTAAAAAATTTAAACATAACTCTTGAAGAAGAAGGTGAATGATGTGTGTGGACCTTGTAAATTCCAAACTGGTGAACATAATATGTATACTAATGTATTGGATTGTCTAGACTAAACAGAGGAGCATTGTTGAAGACTTGATTTTGTTGGTGGTTGTTGGTGTTTTTAGGGTTTTTTTTTTTTTTTTTTTGTAGTACTTTAGTGTTAGTGTTTGATTGTTTGTATCATGTTTGTTAAAAAAAAAAAGGTTCAATAAAGATATTGTGGAAAAAAAAAATGTATAGTCTTTTACACTGGGGTTGAGTTCCCTCCACACGTCACAGATTCCCAATTCTTTTAGTAGCATCCGAGTCTTCCTGTTTTGGGTGATATTTTGATGTGGGGAATTACCAGAAGCATCCCAGTATGGATTCAGTCTAAGATTGAAGTCCCCACCACATATCACTAAACCTTGAGCTTTAGTTATCATTAGGTCGAATACATTTTTATAAAATTTCCAGTTAGCCCCTGGGGGAGCATACACATTCAGCAGGGTGATATCTTCTCCCTCTAGCCGCCCAGTTACCAAACTGTATCTCCCTTCTTTATCTTTGTGTTCTGATTTTTTTTCAAATGTAATTTTGGTTGATATCAATGTCGCTACTCCCCTCCTCCTCCCTGATTTATATGAAGATGAAGAGATCATTTTAAACCCTTGTCTACTGAGTTTATTGTGTTCCACGTCTGTTAGGTGGGTTTCTTGTAAAAGTATTATTCCTGCTTTGTCTTTTTTCATTTTGCCTAGAATCTTGGATCTTTTAACTGGATTCAGGATTCCTTTTACATTATATGAAATTATTTTGGTTACACCCTGTTTCTCCATTGTGTTGTTTTGTTTAGTATAACTGTGTGGTGGCCCTCTTTTGTGCTACTCAGAAACTGAAAGAACATTAAAAACAAGAAAAACATTAAGAACGTAGTGTAAAAAACTTTAAAACAAAAAGCTGTCATAAGAACTTCCTGAGCTGAGGTCTTTTTAAAGACCCTGTAAGAGCCTTGATGGAGTGAAGGCTCTGAGGGAAATTCCTCAAACTCTGTTACGTGTTGAGGGCCCTCTCTTACCACTGAAAGTAGTCCCATGCTTTTAACGTGAGTTTCAGAACCCAATCCAAACTTGTAATGATTTTTTTTTTTTCCTTTTATGCCTAAACCCTGTGAAATTGTGTGCACCCTCCCACCCCCATCACATCAAACATTCACGCAAAAACAGTATTTGTTAGTATGAGGAGAACATGTGGATTATTGTCAAATTTCTATTTTAACAAGTTTTTTTTTTTTTTTTTTTATTACAAAGACTTATTTGTTTCAAATAATATGATTGTTCCATGAAATGTTTTACCACATGCTGAATATGCATCTCCTTTAATGTTTGTTACCTTGTATGAGGGGGGTTGGATGTGCGGATTGATTCAAGAGAAAAGAGAAAAAAAAAAAAAAAAAAAAGGTCGCTATTCCAACCTGAAAACGGATAGTTTATCCGCGACGCTCTGGTGCTGGGTTTCCCGCTGCTGGTCCGTGGATTTTGAAGGTCTTTGTGTTGTCCATGTTTGCGCTTTGATCTTCTGACTCGGGTCTGCTGCGGGTTTAAATACCGTTACCGGGAGCCCTCTTTTCGCCATGTCAGCTGTTGCTTCTTCCGCCGAATTATAGAGACACGTTTCATCGCCGTAGAAGACCCTTAACTTCGCAGGAAATGGTGTCTGAAAGCGCAATTTCTTCTCTCTTAACACCTTTTTCGCGTCATTGTATTCCCTGCGCTTTTTAAGGACCTCCGGGGCGTAATCGTGTTCCACGTAGACTTTTCTCTCCTGGTGCATAAATCCTTTTTTCTGCCAGGCCAGTCTTACAACCTCTTGTTTTATTTTGAAATTGGAAAATCTTACCAACACCGAACGTGGGAGCGCTTCCGCCGCCGGCCTAGCGGCTAATGAACGATGTGCCTTTTCTATCTTCAAGTCGGTGGTTTGTGGAGTATCCAATTTCTCTCTTAGTAAGGATTCCACGCATTCTGCCATTGAGTTAAAACCATTTTCGGTTCCTTCTATCAGACCATGAATTCTTATGTTGTCTCTTCTTTGTTTTCCTTCTTGGTCGGTTAGCTTAGCCTCTATAGCTGCTTGTCTTTTGCGTAGGTCTAGCACAGAATCTTCGAGCACTTTTATTCGATCCTCTGTTTCCAAGATTCGGTTCTCGGCCTGGTCCACTCTGCTGTTTGTCCTTTTCAATTCTTCTCTGAATTCCCGAAATTCGGCCGTAACATCTCGGCGAAATCGTCGTAGCTCCTCAAATAGTGATTTCAGGCTAACCCTTTTGTTAGCTATCACCAGTTCCTCGTCTTCTGAACGGAGATCTTCCAGTTCGGATTCTCCGGCCGATACGTGTCCTGGCCTGGAGAATTTCAGTTTCTTCTGTTTTCCTTTAGACATGATGATTTT
The DNA here is from genome assembly GCA_020510985.1 of Pholidichthys leucotaenia. Classification (NCBI taxonomy): domain Eukaryota; kingdom Metazoa; phylum Chordata; class Actinopteri; order Cichliformes; family Pholidichthyidae; genus Pholidichthys; species Pholidichthys leucotaenia. The sequence goes on from CM035848.1 coordinate 154,831,943, forward strand.
GTCTTTTGATTTTCACTCCTCCAAAAATCCGTTAAGTTTGATTTTCAAGGTGTTATCCTGGATTGGGTCTGAGAACTTCAGTGTTAAGCTGCAGTCGCCATGGCGTCCAGACCGGAAGTCAGAAACTGCCTCTTTTGAGCCTGTTTTCGTAGAGCAGAGACACTTTTTTATGCACAATCTGGCAACACTAGCAGAGTGTGGGGAGAGAGGGGGGGGGAAAGAAATCTCACACACACACACACACACACACACACACCGGCTGCAGTGCAGCAGACTTGAATGAAAGGAGAAAAAAGGACCAGCTCTGAAGGTAAAAATTGAAGAAAATACAAGTTTGTGCAAATTATGTCACACTACCACTATTTTATTTCACCACTTGAGATGTCATCCACTATAATATGAGGAATGTATGAAAATCCGCTCTCAACATCCCAGGTAGCCCCTACAAAAAAAGAAAGTAAGAAACCAGCCCAAAGAAAATGACTATATGGCTTCTTCATTTGGAAAATTTATCCCATACAACAAAAGTGCAAAATGGAAAGAGATCACAACTGCGGTCACAAATTATACTGGCCAAGACATGGCCCTTATTGTTAAAAACATAACCAGACAGAAAAAGTGGACTTTAATTTATATGGTTTTAAAATATCTTTCTCTACAATTCTTGCTTAATGCACTTTTTATTGTGTTGAGTCCTTTTTTTGTTATGTTTGGAATGGTTTTATTACAGGCCATAATAGGAAAGCCTACCATTATTTATTCCGATTTGTTGCAAATTTATGAGTGGAGTTGTCTGACTGGTTCAATAAAGTTTGCTAAATTTAAGTTGATTCCCCCCCCCCCCCTTTTGTATGCAATTTAAAACATTGCAATACATGGGTCTATTTCCATTATCATTCCAGTGTCATTTTATACAGTGGTTTCGAGGAGATCTTAAGATATTGTGATAAATATCGTGTATCGCGATAAAACCCTAAATGTATCGTGATACATGTTAAAAGCCATATCGCCCAGCCCTAGTTTTAGGGTTAGATTAAAATCTTAACACAGTAGATAAGTCATCAAAAGGGTTGGGCGAGATGTTGATTTTTACGGTATATCAATTTAATTTCACAATATAATATGACAATATTGTTAATGTCATTATAGTTACATTAAACTTAGGCTTGAAGAGTCAGCAGTTCATATGTCTTCTTTATCTGTCTCGCACAACTTTACCTCGCCCCACCTTTCTATTTCTCATACAACCTGCCCATCATCCACCAAATACCATTCACTGTCTACTCTTCGCAGTGCATTCCAGTAGTCGTGCGGTGCAATCAGTGCCATGGGACTCATGGGAAATACTTGAATTAACAGTTGTTGATGTCAAATAAAAACAGATTCAATGACCTGGCAGCTTATTTCTTGCCTCAAATGTTTTCAGAAACATGAATTACTGATTTGTTTTCAAGATATTAAAGAAAGTTTACTGCCAGGCCTGCCCTGTTGGAAATCAGGAACAATCTGCCCACCAGCACACATGTCATCCAGTCAGGAGTAGCTCCACATGTGCGCTTCTGTTAGCCAGGAGTCTGGGTCATGGAGGCTGTAGCCTTAGTAGAGAAGATGACACTTCCCTCTCCCCATCCACCTTCTCAAGCTCTTCAAGGAGGATACCAAAGTGTTTCCATGCCACATGAGCGAGAGAGTCTCTTCATTGTGTCCTGGATCTGCCCCAGGGTCTTTGTTCATTGGGACATGTCCAAAACACCTCTTGTAGGAGGTGTTTTGGAACACATGAACAGACGCCCAAACCCTCTCAACTGTCTCCTTTCAATAACTGAGCTCTTCACCCTGTTTTTAAGGGTGAGTCAAGCCACCCTACGGAGAAAGCTCATTTCAACTTCTTGTATCCATGATCTCATTTTTTCAGTCATTACTCAAAGTTTATGACCATAGGACCATCCCTCTTCACCACAACAAGCTGGTACAACGTTTACATCTCTGCAGATGCCGTTTCAGTCTGTCTGTCAGTCTCCCACCTCATTCAACACCCTGAGAGACTTGAACTCCTTCAATTAAGGCAAGAGCTCAACCCCAACCTGGAAAGAACAATCCCCCTTTTCTGGCTGAGGACCATGGACTCGGACATGGTGGTGCTGACTACTCCTTTGACCACTCGACAATATCCCCAATTAAAGTCAGTAGCTCTCCATCCACACCATAGACAGTGTGCACTAGGAGTTGCTTTACTCTTTTGAGTTGTCAAATGGTTTGCCAGGATCTCTTTGAGGCCGACCGAAAGTCTTGTTCCATGACCTCACCTAACTGCTTCCAAATCCTTTTTGCTTCAGCGACTGCCTGAGCTGCACTCCGCTTGGCCTGCTAGTACACCTCTGCTGCTTCAGGAATCTCACTGGGCAGCCAAGCTTGGTAGGACTTCTTTTTCAATCTGTTGGTCATCCTCACCTCTGGCATCCACCATTTGATTCAGGGGTTGCCACCACAAGTGGCACCAGTGACCTTAGAGCTACAGCTCTGGGCAGCTGTTTCAACAATGGAGGTGGATGTCTCCAGTTTCCCTCAGTAAGTGGTCGAAGTTATTCCAGAGGTGGAAGTTGAAGACCTCTTTGACAGGGGCCTCAGCCAGACATTTCCTGTACACTGTCACTGTACATTTGGGTTTGCCGTGTCTGAATGGCATCCTCCCCTGCCATGTGATCCAGCTTACTAACAGGTGGTGATCAGTTGACAGCTTTGCACTTCTTTTCACCTGAGTGTCCAAGACATACGATTGTAGGTCTGAAACAACAACAAAATCAATCAGCCTACTACCTAGGGTGTCCTTGTGCCAAGTGCACATATGGACACCCTTATGCTTGAACATGGTATTCATTATAGACAAATTGGAGTGAGCACAGAAGTCCAATGACTGAATGCCACTCGGGTTCAGATCAGACAGGGCGTTCATCCCAATTTCTCACCCCTACAGGCTGGGCTGGGCAATTTGACCTTAAATCAGCATCACGGTTTATTGACCCTTTCGGGTCAGTTTTCCTTTTGTTTTTTTTTTCTTTCATTTTTCCCCCCCCTCCTTCTCCCTTATAGTTCACTGACGAGGCTTGTACTTAAGCAAGATTACACAACAAGCCTATTGTTATTTCGCACACAACTTAAATTGTCCAGTGCAGAAGTCAGTGTGTTTACATACCGTGTGGGTCATGTGACTCACGACGGCGGCCTTAGCTCGTCCACTATGGTCATCCATCCTGGCAGGAAAAAAAAAAATGTTTGAGATGACACAAATAGCCTTCAGAGGCTAACAGCAACTTAGCTTCAGGCATCTACGTGTTAGTATTTGTGCACTTCACTCGCCTTTTCTTGGATCTTCAGATGAAATGAAGAATCACTCATCACATACTAAATAGACGGAGACCACGTTTCTTTTTGATACAAGCCATTTCACTTCGTTCTGCTGCTTTGGAAGCAGCTGAAGTGCGCTGCTTCTGAGGTGTGGAGGTATGTGCCCACACACGTAACTCCGAGGGCACATCTTAAACGGTAAGTACATAAAAAGCTTGATATACACACACACAACAAGGAGAGGCGAAAAACCCAGAAGAAAAAAACAAACAAACATAAAAAACAAAACAAAATGAACATGATCAGGTCGGTTTGCAGGCTGAACTTCTGTTTTCGGTTCTATTTAGTTAATTGCTCAGCCTTACCTCCAGGTTTCACTGTCATTGTCCACATTCAAATCCTCCAGTTTGACAATGGAGTCTCCAAGACAAGCACTTTCCAGCACACCAGTCAGAGACTCCAAAAAGGGTGGATACACTAAAATATCATTTGGCAGATATGCACAAATGGCAATCAGGACCCATTTCCCAACCTGAAGGTGCAGAGAAACGACCCTTTTATCCACCGGTGTGAACTCCAGCATAGGAGCAGTAAGGTGGAGGGAGACAAGAATACCTACTCCTTATTGCATCTCTTATCTGGGACAGCTCCAGAATAGGCCAAGTTCCAGTCCCTTTCCAGGAGACTGGTTCAAGAACAAGAGCTGTGGTTTGAGGTGAGTCCAAACCAGCATCTCTCAACCTCATGCACAAGTGCAATCTTCCCTGTCAGAGAGGTGACGTTCCACGTCTCAAAAGCCAGTTTAGGAAGCCAGATATTGTACTGCAGAGATCTCTTCTTTCAACTTCAACTGCCACCTGATTCACATAGCACTAGACCCCCATGATCCTTCCTGCAGGTGGTGAGCCCACTGGAGGATGGACCCATGTGGCTGTTTTAGGCTGAACCCAGCTGGGTCCCCTGGGCAGAAACCTCTTCACCAGATGCTTGCCGTCAAGCCATTCCCTCAGGCTTAGCTTCAGGGTTGGGCCCTGGTAACCCCATACTTACCAGGGTCCTCCAAATCCTTGTTTTAAAATCTATCACAAGAGTCTGTTGGACAGCTCGTAGTTTGGCTAGTCTGGGCACCTAAGACCACTCTGTCTTGGGAGACCCTACTAGGGGCAGATTGTCCTCAACAACATAGATCTTGTCTCACTTCCGGCTTCGAGAGAGAACAGACGCCTTTTCTAATCCTCTCTTTTCCCTTCTGATCCCAGCTTGCAATATTGCGTTTTTGTCTGTGTTTAGTCGCTCTTCTTCTGCTGAATCTTAATCTAAACGGAAATTATGGATTTGTTAGCGGCTTAAACGTGCTATTGTCACTATTTTTTCAACAAGAATCGGGCCAAGGGGGAGCCCAAGAATTGGAACCTGCTGAGTGTATGATTCGACTGGAGATGCAGAAGACATCTATTGGCTACGACACAGGATTCTATTTTTGGCTCTGGAGTTTCCTGGTGTTTGTTTCAAAACTGAGGAAGGTGGAGAGCTGTCAAAATGCGGATCCAGGCAAGCTTCTTCACCAATTCGACTAGTTGGGGAGGGCACGAGGCGGCATGGTGAACTGAATGGAGATTCAGATGGTGGAATACATCTTGAAGTCACTAGTGCTCTTCAGAGTATGTTAATGTTTAAGCCTGCACATGGAAATTCTGAAGCACAGAATTGCTCGGGTGAGGAAATTCTATTCTCTGAGTGCTGTGCAGATTTGACCTTCATTGGTGCCCGGTATTTACATTCCTCCTGCAAGATAAGCGGTAGGAGCGGCTCTTAACCCAAGCAATCGACAGACAGCTGCTGTTTTCAGCGGATGAACTTCTCAGGGACAGTCCATGTGCCTTCATTTGCAAGCGAAGAGACAGACTCCAGACTTGTCTATAAGTCACATGACTTTAACATCTATCTACTGCCTGGAGGCGCCCTCTGCTGTTCACTAGCAACTGTCACACCTACACTACACAAATGCACACAACATTACACGAACTGACACATATATACTGACTCATATATACACTGTCTCTCTCAACTCTGGCTGCACGGTGGCGCAGTGGTTTAGCACTGTGGCAGCACAGTTTTACCCTCGGCCGGGGGACCGCGGGGATCATGAGATCGTGGGTTCGATCCCAGCCCCCGACCAACAGTGAACTGTGTGGAGTTTGCATGTTCTCCCCGTGTTGCGCGGGTTTACTCCGGGATTTCTCCGGTTTCCTCCCGCACACCAAAAATATGTAGGTTTAGGGCGCTCGCGCACGCAGCGACCAGCAGCCAGTGGCTTGTCACCAGACTGCAAACCAAGTCTACCTACGGGTACAAATAAGTAAAAAAAAAAAAAAACAAACTCTTGTTTGTGTGATCTATATTGTCTGCTAATTGTGCATGAGGGTTTTTTTTCTGTGTAGTCAAAATTTGGCTCATTGAGCTTTATATGAGCTTATACGAGCGTTATTCTGATAACTATGTTTTTTTCTCTCTCCTATTGTGTTTTCCTCCCCCTCCCTTCCCCTCTTTACCTCCACTGTATGACAGGCGCCTTGTATGGCGCCGCGTCATTGGATGCGCCTAATGTGCGCGTCCAATGTCAAGTCAAATTCCTCGTATGTTTACTTGTAAATATACTTGGCAATAAAGCTGATTCTGATTCTGATCACAAGGGCACACAAATCCCCACCATGATAAGGTGGCGATCCACAGACAGGACTTGGACCTTTCTGTTTATAATAACAGGGAAAAAAAATATGTATCACATACCAAGATATAATAAAGTATCGAGAGATGATTTTGGGTGTATATCACCCAGTTTATTTGTTGATATAAATGAACCTGGCAACTAAATAGTCAAATTGCCACTATGAAGAAATTAGAACCCTTGCAATAAGTGACTTAGAATTAGAAGAGTGTAAATCGTCGGCCTCCATCGGTCTATGATGACCATGGAAGAGAATCCTAAACGTCTACTCTGCTGGAACAGCACCGCCTGTGGCTGAACAGGCCGATGCGCGAATGGCAGTCCCTGTCACACAGGTTGCACTTGTGGGTGGTCTCCGTGCTGCTGGGTCTGTGGCGGTTTTCCTGCGGGTCCTTTTTTCATCTGCTGCAGCAGTCAGTCTCTCTTCACCCACCTTGAGCTGTCTGGTCAGCGTGCCTCTCCATTTGGAGCGGTCCATTGCAAAGTCCTCCCAGCGCTCTGTGTTGATCTCCAGGGCCTTCATGTCTCTCTTGCAGACGTCTCTAAAGCGCAGCTGTGGGTGGCCAACGTCTCTCCTGCCAGTCGCCAGTTCTCCGTAGAGGACGTCTTTGGGGATTCTGCCATCCTCCATACGGTGAACGTGGCCTAGCCAGCGGAGCCTGCGCTGCCTGAGTAGAGTGAACATGGAGGGAAGGCCAGCGTGGGACAGAACTTCTGTGTTGGGCACTTTGTCCTGCCAGGATATGTCCAGGATGTGGCGAATGCAGCGCAAGTGGAAGGAGTTCAGTCTCTTTTCCTGCCGGGCGTATGTTGTCCATGTCTCACTCCCATAGAGCAGTGTGCTGATAACGCAGGCGCTGTACACTGCCATCTTCGTCTTGACAGAGAGTTTGGGATTCTCCCACACTCGTGTGGTGAGGCGAGCGAGTGTGAAGGCTGATTTTCCAATCCTCTTGTCGATCTCTGTATCAAGGGAGAGGTTGTTGCTGATCGTGGACTCCAGGTACGTGAACTGATTCACGACCTCCAGCTCGTAGTCATCGATGGTGATGGTTGGTGGTGCTTCCGTGCCTTGCGCCAAGACGTTAGTCTTCTTCAGGCTGATGGTAAGCCCGAAGTCCTTGCATGCCTGGGAGAAGCGGTCCATCAGGGTCTGAAGTTCCTGCTGTGTGTGGGTTGCGACTGCAGCGTTGTCTGCGAACAGCATGTCTCTGATTAGAGCCTCGCGTACTTTGGTTCTGGCTTTCAGGCGGGTGAGGTTGAAAAGTCTGCCATCAGATCTTGTGTGCAGGTAGATTCCCTCTGTTGCTGTGCTGAAGGCATGCCTCAGGAGCATAGCAAAGAAAATCCCAAAGAGGGCTGGCGCAAGTATACAGCCCTGTTTCACTCCGCTGCGTATGTTGAATGGCTCTGAGACGTTGCCGTCGTGCTGCACTATCCCCTGCATGTTGGTGTGAAACGATTCGAAGAGGCTTTGCAACTTTGGTGGGCATCCTATCTTTGGTAGGATCTTGAAGCCCGAAGCCTTTCCCGTGACTGGGTGTGCCGCAAGGCAGCGGAGGTTTGAAATCAGGGTTTACCTTCCCCTAGATGGGCTACCTTCCCAGGTTGACGAGCCACCATCTACCCGAAGCATCTGGTTTTAAGGCGCCAGAGATCCGCCCTCGCCCCTTCTCCTATTAGTAAAAGCAGTTCCGCCGGGCTTAGAGACTAAACCACACGGGCAGGCTAGGAGTTGGACTTAGTTGTCAGAGGCTTTTCAAGACGCACGCCATAAGGAGCATTTTATGAGCACTGGGAGCTTAACCCCAGTGCCGCTCCTGGCTATGACAACCTTGGAACCAAGAGTGTAAATACTTTTAAGAAAATAAAATGTTCAATGTACATAGGAATTAGACATAATGTGCTGGCTGTTTATTCTGTGTGGACACTAGCATATTGTTTTATTTCTTGGACGCTATTGTTCCCATCTTAAAACTGAAACCATCAAAAAAATAAAATAAAAATGATTTACCACATACAGTGGTGTGAAAAAGTGTTTGCCCCCTTCCTGATTCCTGATTTTTTTTTTATTATTTTTTTTTTTTGTCACACTTAAATGTTTCAGATCATCAGACAAATTTAAATATAAGACAAAGATAACACAAGTAAACACAAAATACATTTTTTTAAATGAAGGTTTTTATTATTAAGGGTAAAAAAAAATCCATACCTACATAGCCCTGTGTGGAAAAAGTGACCCCCCCCCCCCGTTAAAACATAAATTAACTGTGGTTTGTCACATCTTTGGAAAGCTGAGTTCAATTTCTCTAGCCACACCCAGGCCTGATTACTGCCACACCTGTTCTCAATCAAGAAATCACTTAAATAGAACCTGTCTGACAAAGTAGATAGATTAGTTTATTTGACAGGGACAGTGCAATAAACATAGACAATTAATCAATGACAATCAATCAGTGAAGTAGACCAAAAGATCCTCATCATGCTGTGATCCACAGAAATTCAGGAACAAATGAGAAAAAAAGTAATTGAGATCTATCAGTCTGGAAAAGGTTATAAAGCCATTTCTAAAACTTTGGGACTCCAGCAAACCACAGTGAGAGCCATTATCCACAAATGGCAAAAACATGGAAGAGTGGTGAACCTTCCCAGGAGTGACCAGCCGACCAAAATTACCCCAAGAGCGCAGCGACGATTCATCAAAGAGGTCACAAAAGACCCCACAACAACATCCAAAGAACTGCAGAAATCACTTGCCTCAGTTAAGGTCAGTGTTCATGACTCCACCATAAGAAAGAGACTGGGCAAAAATGGCCCTCATGGCAGAATTCCAAGACAAAAACCATTGCTGAGCAAAAAGAACATAAAGGCTCTTCTCAGTTTTGCCAGAAAACATCTTGATGATCCCCAAGACTTTTGAGAAAATACTCTGGACTGACGAGACAAAAGTTGAACTTTTTGGAAAGTGTGTGTCCCATTACATCCGGCGTAAAAGTAACACAGCATTTCAGAAAAGGAACATCATACCAAGAGTAAAATATGGTGGTGGTAGTGTGATGGTCTGGGGCTGTTTTGCTGCTTCAGGACCTGGAAGACTTGCTGTGGCAAATGGAACCATGAATTCTGCTGTTCACCAAAAAATCGTGAAGGAGAATGTCCGGCCATCTGTTTGTGACCTCAAGCTGAAGCGCACTTGGGTTCTGCAGCAGGACAATGATCCAAAACACACCAGCAAGTCCACCTCTGAACAGCTTAAGGAAAACAAAATGAAGACTTTGGAGTGGCCTAGTCAAAGTCCTGACCTGAATCTGATTGAAATGCTGTGGCATGACCTTAAAAAGGCGGTTCATGCTCGAAAACCGTCCAATGTGGCTGAATTACAACAATTCTGCAAAGTTGAGTGGGCCAAAATTCCTCCACAGCGCTGTAAAAGACTCATTGCCAGTTATCACAAATGCTTGATTGCAGTTGTTGCTGCTAAGGGTGGCCCAAGCAGTTTTTAAGTTTAGGGGGCAATCATTTTTTCACACAGGGCCATGTAGGTTTGGATTTTTTTCCCTTAATAATAAACACCTTCATTTAAAAACTGCATTTTGTGTTGTCTTTGTCTATTATTTAAATTTGTTTGATGATCTGAAACATTTAAGTGTGACAAACATACAAAGAAATGAGGAATCAGGAAGGGGGCAAACACTTTTTCACACCACTGTATATTTCAATAAGGTGGACTGAATAAAATGGGAAGTTCTAATGTTACATTCAAACCTATGACCCATCAGAATCTGTAACCTTATCATATTATACTTGCATGGATTTTTTTTCCCTCAATAATAAACACCATTTAAAACCTGCATTTTGTATTTACTTGTGTTATCGTTCTATATTTAAATTTGTTTGATGATCTGAAACATTTAAGTGTGACAAACATACAAAAAAAAATGAGAAATCAGGAAGGGGCAAACACTTTTTCACACCACTGTATACATAAGCAACGGTCAACACCATAAAGTAGTTTCCATTTGGGGTGATTAGTGTTGGGCAAGTTACTAAAAAATAGTAACTAATTACAGTTACTAGTTACTTCTTTTCAAAAGTAACTGAGTTACTTACCAATTACTGCATGATTAAAGCATCTAGTTACTTGGAAAAGTAACTTTCACATTACTTTTAAATGCATACTTAAATCATCTTGCAAGATAATTTAATTAACCCCTTGATGCCTATTGTCGCGAATTTGCATCAATCCAAAAAAAGAAACAAAAAACAAAACCCCAACAATTTTCAATTATGAAAAAAAAAAATAAAAAAATTTGTTCACAGTTGGAAATAAATTCAGGCATCAAGGGGTTTGTTTAATGGATTACATTACAAGCTTATTAATATAGCACCTAAAAATTGATTATAAGTGTGATAAGGTACAAAGATTATTTAATTTATATTTAGAGGTGTGTGTGTGTGTGTGTGTGTGGAGACGGAGGTTGACTTCGAGTCCACACACACCGGAAAAACTCATTTTTGGGGCACCAGTCCAACTTGGACAATTTATTAATAAATAATCCTTGAACCTGTCCTTAACCAGTCTAAATATTTGTGAATTCTTCTGCTGTGACAAAGAAAAGCACACACCCAAAAGAAATCAAGCAGAAACTGCTCTATACCGTTAACAGTTTTTAATAATCACACTCAGATTAAATGACATTACATCCAATTGATTTGTAAGCAGGTGAAATGATCAACAAGTGTCGAATATCATATTAACTGGTAATGGATTCCTGAGCATAAAGTCTGTAGTTAAACCTTTGTGAAAACAAGAAAACCAGATTTTGAATTTGTAACTGTGATGCAATGGGAGACTGTGAAATAACTGTAACAAAAATATGCATTAAAATTGGATGCAATTTTATGAAGAAAATGACAAAGCTGATTATATGAAAAAGAAAATTCTGAGTTACTCTACAAAAAGAACGGAGGTTTTTGAAAAGGGAATATTAATTTTCCTTCAGCTTATAGCTCCTATCGTAGCTTATGGACCAACTTTAACATGAAAAATTAGTCGTATTCAATTTTAATTAGACATCACATTTAGCCCAGCAGATAGTAAGTGGAAGTCTGGCTTACGAACAGCTGTGTCTTCAGAGTCCAGCGATGATCTTGAATGCCAGCAGGTGGCACAAAGAAGGAACAACTACCAGCAGTCCTTTCAGTTACAGCGGTGATGGCACAGACTTAGCAGCGGGGTGACCATAGAGTGTAGCTGGCAGGAGAGTGGACAGCTGGCCCTGGGGCAGGTGTGACGTCTTTCTTGGACAACAGATCCTTCCCTGGCCCGCAAATTTAGAATGTCCACCAGCCAATTAAAAAAACCACAGGCTGAAGGAAAATGGATATTAACAGTTCTACCCATGTAATCCTAGTTTTCCTGACGTTGTTGGTACGTACGTAGGTGAGGCAGGGAAAAAGTCCAAAAAATCACTATCAGTCTACTTTAACAGTGAGTTAAGGTAAATCAATAGAAAAAGTTCAGCAGAATAAACACAGCTTCTGAGGAAAGGGAAAAAGGCGTTTTGGAGTTTCACTCCAAGTAAGAAGGTTTAAGCTCAACAAGAAAAGATGATCTCTTCTCAGATGCCAGAAAAACAGAAAAAGACTTAATAAAAGACAACTTTAAGAACTTGAGAAAACTTGACAAATACTAAAACAAAGACTGAACTGAACTGAAAACAAAAACTTAACTGGACTGCTAGGGTGTTTCCTCTATTTAACAGAGCGTGCTCTTTGGATCATAAAATATGACTGGCAGCAGGAAGAACCAATTATCGGCCATCGTAGAAGGTTCGAATGGGCTATGGTCCAATAAGAAAGCAGTCCCTTGTCTGTAACTGACCAATAGAATGAAAGGGGCGTTATCCAACAGAGGCGGCCTGGGGATTGGCTGGTATCAGTCAGATGACTGGGATAAGTTTCAGAAGCCATATACACATTTTAACTGTGAAATTCATTATATACTTAATATGAAATCTAAGGTAACTTAAGTGATTTATGACAAACTTTCAGTGAGCATGCACTTTTATAAACTTCCATCCATCCATCCATCTTCTTCCGCTTCATCCTTTTCGGGTCGCGGGGGGGCTGGAGCCTATCCCAGAATCTTTGGGTGAGAGGCAGGGTACACCCTGGACAGATTGCCAGTCCATCACAGGGCCAACACAGAGAGACAGACAACCATTCACTCTCACAGTCATACCTAAGGACAATTTAGAATCCCCAGTTTGATGCCAATTAACCTAACGTGCATGTTTTTGGCATGTGGGAGGAAACCGGAGAAATCCCAGAGTAAACCCACGCAGGCACGGGGAGAACATGCAGACTCCACACAGATCACTGTTGGTTGGGGGCTGGGATCGAACCCAGGATCCCCCGGCCAAGGGTGAGTTGCTGTGCTGCCGCAGTGCTAACCACTCCGCCACCACGCTGCCCCTTTTATAAACTTGTCCTTCTATAATTAACATGCATTAGAATAAGGTTCATTTAAGCATTTTCAAACATGCAACACATATAAAATCAATGATTAATGAAACATTTTGAACCCATCATTGTCCAACACAGAGGTGATCATCTTTAACAGTGTTCTGAGGAGTATTTCTTGGAAAAATAGTCTTGAGGAGAAAGGATTATTTCAGCAGATAAAACTCAAAATTCCAAGGTTGATTAAATCCAGCATGTCCCCGAGTTGACAGAAGGGGGCAGTGTTGACCTGTGGATAATTCCTAGCGACTCGTGGAATGCAGTCAAGGGATCTGGGGTATCTCACAGAGTGCTCCTAAGCATAAAATTGCCTGGTTGGGGAGGAAGCTTCGGGATTTATGACTCTTAAACAAATCTGTTCCTGGCACGAAATGGGATCCTTATCGGCCCTTTTACCATGGAATGTGTTTTCAAAAGGCTCTTTTCCACTAGCCCAGCTCGCCTCGCCTCGATTCGCTACGACACGGTTCGGCCTTGGTTGTGTCTCCATAGCAGCCGGGTAAAGCGGGGTTAAGCTGGGGTGGGTGGGATTTTTTTTTACAGTAAGGCAGCGCCACACTCCCGTGACGTAAAACACGCGACCCATGCAAAACATAACATATGGCGGCTGTACAAGGCGACTCCTCGGTCTGTGGCTTTTTTCATCGTAAATGCCAAAAAGGACCACCAGACAAGGGTACAGGCAGCGAGACGAAACACTCTGGAATAGTGCTGCAGCTTCTGGGAGAGCCGAAGACGTGAGGATACAAACTAGGTCATATATGACGGTAAGCTAATGGTTGCTAATGCTAGTTTGCTATAAGTACGTCGTACTACACTGTAACGTCTGCAAGTTATCGCTGTTAGGTACTAAAATATGTACGCTGTGTGTGTATTTCAGATGGCTCTGTTGTGGGAAAATTACCGCTTCAAACGGTCGGTCTGGGCGTTCAACACAGCCTGTCACTGATGTCAACACAGCCTGTCACTGTCACCCCAGCTTCACAAACGATCAGTGGTTATAGAGCTTAAGAATGTCTGTAGAAACGTTTATTTCCTGTACAACAAATTGCTCTGATCTGCGTGAAAATCATGGAGAGACTGTTGAGACATCATGGATGTAGCTGCTCCAGCAGCACTGAGTCTGAGGTGGTGTCATAGCAAAAAATGATCAGCTGACACAACTTGATCGCCAGGTTAATAACTATATTAGCCATAAAATATATATTCAAAAAGTAAACAGTACTGAGTTAGGTATAATAAGATATATTTGACAATTATGATGCATTTTAGGCCAAAACAAACTTGATCTAGGATTAAAAGCAATTAAAATAATGCAGTCACAAGGTTACATGGAAAATACTTGATTTACTAGATACATGTACTGTAGAAATATATATTCTCTGCATCAACAATGTACTATACATGCATTCATGTAATATTGCACTGGGAATTGCACTGACAATAAACCTTTGAAGTTTTTGCAGATGTCTCTTTTTTATATGTGAAGGTTACCACCATGTGGCACAAATTAAATACTAACAGATTGGAAAAGCTGTCTAAGAACAATCCAGCAGTTTGAGAAATCACTTTTGGTTTGGTGTAAGTCTGTCAACAGAATTATGAACCATAAAGCAGTTTGTGTTAAAGTGTTAAATCCCATTAAACCCTAACCCGGGGGCTTCCAATCATGTGTCATGGGGGGCCAAGACCCTGCAGGTTCTCTTCTACTCAGTCTCTTCAGCAGGTGTTCTCACTGATCAGCAGTCAGTGGAAGAAGTTCAGTGGAATCTGCTGTTGAAGACACTGGTTGGAGGTAAAGCCTGCAGGGTCTTGGCCCTCCATGGCACATGATTAGACACCCCCGCCCAAACCCATTATGATGAAGAGCAGATGCTAATATGACCCAGAATTCCTCCATATACTCATACTGTCACTAAAGTATGCAGTGTCTTCTGGGGTGGCACATCCAACAATACAGTCTTCAGTTAATAAAATAATTGTTTTGGTTACTTTTTTCTTAAAAATGAGCCATTATTTTCAAGGTCACCGATAAATGCTTTGTACTGTTGACTCTTTTCCCACCGGTGTCTTAACCCCTTGCACTCCGGGCAATTTTCCTAAAAACGCCAAAAAATAATGTGTCTAAAGTAAATCGAAAGCTGTTATTCAACCCTTTGCAGCATCTTCATGGGGTTGGTCGCATTTAAAAGAAAACACTTTGAATTTTTTGGCAAAAAAAAACATGATCTCTCTAAGTGCTCCGGCCACTGAGTTACAGTCATCTAAACATAGTGAACTTGAAGAAAATAAATTTGGCCTGGGTGTTTTTTTTGGATACAAATGCTTGCAAATAACACACAGCTTCAGATCCGGGCTGGAAAATGCAACAGAAATGTAGAACCAAGTGTTATCCAGCTGAGGTCCAAATTTTGTAACAATACCACAAAAAATGAATATTTTACACAGCTTTGTTCTCAGGTAGTTCCCAGGCATTTTTGAACTGTGCCAAATTGTGCCAAATGGCACAGTTTGGAAAAACGTCTGTAACTTTTGAATAATTCAATGTAGAATCTTCATTTTGGGCTCTGATGAAAGGTCACATTCAGGGCTGTGTCGGTGTGTGTGTGTGTGTGGGGGGGGGGGGTTGTCCCCCCCCCCCGCTACAAAGGACGGAGATCGGCCCTCGCTACATGACGGATTACACTCGTTGCATGTTTCCACAGCAACGCTGTCACAGCGGCTTCCCCCCCCCCCTCGCTACTGTGTGTGTGGGGGGGGGAGGGGGGGTTGTCCCCCCCCCCCCTACAGAGGACGGCCATCGCTACATGACAGAATAGACTCATGGCTATGTGGCGACCGCTGCGCAGTTAGCGCGGCTTCCCCCCGCGGACCGGGGGGCGTTCGGACCATGAACGCCCCCTGCCCCCCCCCCCCCCCCCCCGCAACTCTTCTGCAGCGGGGGGGGGGGGGGCGTTCACGGTCCGAACATGGCAAATGAACCGTTTATCGCGGCGCACGCACTTCATACTTCGTGCGCCGTACAGTTGTAATTTACTGATCGGTCAAAAGTCATTTTTTGGTCTTCCGGTTATGGCGGCCGCTTAGAAGGGTGTGCTTCACTCTGCTCTGCTCCTAATGATAAAAAAGTTGGCTAAAACTCTCCCAATTGGAACAAAAACCTGCTCTAGCGTTTGGGGGCGGATATGGTAAAAACTAAGGCTGCGAAATCAGGCGGGGGAAAAACTGATTCAACGAAACAAGCCAAGTTAACAGATTTCCACGCTCGTGACGCAGCAGATAAAACACCTGTGACCATGGCTGAGGAGGGAGCTACCGGCGGGGCGGTGACTGCCGAAGGAACGAATGCGGTTCTTGCTGCCATCAGCGCTATGAGAACAGACTTTTCGTCTAAGTTTGATGGGATTATAGCTGCGATTGAAGCTATGAGAAAAGAAATAAGCGACTGTATGGAGCGAATAACGCAGGCGGAGCTCCGGATCTCTAACACTGAAGATGACGTCAACAGCCTGCAATTAAAGGTCCAAACATTGGAATTAAAGAATAAACATCTGGAAGAAAACGTCTTGGACTTGGAATCCCGGTCTAGACGGAATAATTTAAGGCTTGTGGGCCTTCCGGAGGGGGCGGAGGAACAGGATGCGTGTTCCTTTTTGGAGAAGTGGATCCCAGAGGTGCTGGATAATGCGGATCTACGGTCATCAGTCGTCTTGGAAAGTGCACACCGAATAGGCCCATCGAGAGATAAGAAGACAACACCGAGGACGCTGATAATGAAGTTCCTTAACTACAGGGACAAGATGACGGTCTCCAGCGCAGCCCGCACTAAAGGAGAAATTAAATACCAGGACCAACAGGTGCGGTTCTACCCAGACTTGGCCGCAGGAATCCAACAATTAAGGAAACAGTTTGACCCCGCCCGTAAAGAGCTGCGCAGCCTTAGAATTCGTCACGGGGTGATTTATCCTGCAAGACTGCTGGTCACGTATAAAGGGAGAACCCAAGTCTTTAAGTCCCCTCAGGAGGCGCAGGAACTCATTAAGCAGATCCAAGGAGAGACTGGCGAGAGCCAAGCATGAAGCAAGAACAAGATATAAAAGGTAGAATATTTAAGCAAGTGTTCAAGTATCTGATTGATTTGAAATATATAGCATGTCTACAAAATATAGATGGTATGATATATTAAAAAAAAAAAAAGGCTATGATGTACAAAGTTGCTATAAAATTTTGGAGTTAAATTGGAAAAACTACAGAAGAGAGTTATTGTCATGTCATTAAAAGTAGCAGAGTCAGGGTGATTGAGAGGAGGAAAGAGTGAGTGGTTTGACTGATCCTCACGGGGGAGGAGCAGATTCAGGCTATAACGGGAGACGGAATTTTTTTTTTGATTTTGGGGGGATTACCACGAATGTGGGCAGGGGGAATTTGTTTGTGTGTAGTCTGTGGGATGAATGTTCAACCATCCATGTTTTTGCTTCTCTGTATGAGCATGTTTATATTGCAAGGTAATCTCAAACTCTTTATTGATCATAGACCAAAGCGTTAAGCTTAATTTAACTTCATGGAATTGCAGAAGTCTACAAAACCTAAAAAAACTTAAACAAGTTTTGAATAAAATAAAAGACATAGGTTCAAAGATTGTGTTTTTACAAGAAACTCATCTAATAGAGGAGGATGTAAAAAGAATAAGGAGGAGATGGCAGGGAAGTGTGTTCACCTCATCGTTTTCATCCCGAGCCAGGGGAGTTATGACTCTCATACATAAATCAGTCCCATTTCAAGTGAAAAATGTAATTGGAGATAAATTGGGAAGATATCTAATCATCCAAGGATCTTTGTTATTAGAAAATATAAATCTGGTGAATATATATGGTCCCAATATAGATGATCAAAGCTTCTTTGTTAATTTATTTCTTACTTTAGCATCACTCACAGGGCTATATATAATAGCAGGGGATTTTAACTGTACATTGAATCCCAGTATAGATAGGTCAACAGGACAGGACTGTACGCACAATGGATGTAGGATGACCATTAATCATTTTATGAAAGAATTGAGATTGCTAGATATATGGAGAGAAATGAAACCACAAGTCAAAGCCTATTCTTGTTATTCTAACACCTACAAGACATTTTCACGTATTGACTATTTTTTGATCTCTATGGAATTAAGGTCCAAGATTCAAAATTGTTTCTATGATAACATTGGGATTTCTGATCATGCACCCTGCTGTATAATATATGTAGATAAGAAATTGACAAAGGTTCCTGGTAGGTGGCAATTTCAGCATAAATGGCTTCAAGATGAGGAATTTGTTAAGTACATAGAAAAACAGATAGATGAGTTCTTTGATATCAACACTACACAAACATCAGCATGTATGAAGTGGGAAGCTTTCAAAGCTTTTATTAGGGGGCATATTATTAGTTATACAGGTTCAAAATCTAGGAAGACTCGAGAGGAGAGAGTCCAGTTGGAACGTAAAATAAAAATTCTTCAAGAAAAAGTGTATGCAGGAAGTAATCCCAAATTAGAGAATGAATTACTGATTCTGAGAGCTGAATATGACAAAAAATCAGCAAATAGAGCTGCCTCGAGTCTTCTAAGATTGAAGCAATCTTTTTATGAACAAGGTGAAAAATCAGGAAAATTATTGGCATGGCAGATTAAACAATTAGAATTTAAAACACCAATTACCAGTATTATAAGTAACGGACAGGCAGTCGTAGATCCTTTAGAAATTAACAGTGCCTTTAGAGATTATTATGAAAAACTATATGATACAAAAAATGAAACTGACTTAACAAAACTAAATGGGTTTTTGGACGGATTATCTATACCATGTATTCCAAATGAAAACAGGGAGATACTGGAGTCAAAAATTAGTCAAGAAGAAGTTGGGCTAGCCATTGATAATATGAAATCAGGAAAAAGTGCGGGACCTGACGGTCTTCCAGTTGACCTCTATAAAAAATTTAAGAATAAATTAATAAAACCATTTTTGGAAATGGTTTTAGAAGCATTTCAAAATAGTAAATTACCGCCATATATAAATAATGCCTTAATTATACTGTTGCCAAAACCAGGTAAACCTTCTAATAAATGTGAAAACATGAGACCAATAAGCCTATTAAATGCTGACCTTAAGATAATCTGTAAAATTTTAGCAAGACGACTACAAGAAATATTACCAAATATAATTAACCGAGATCAGAATGGCTTTATAATGGGAAGACAAGGCTTCCATAATGTAAGAAGATTATTTAATATAATTTATTCTAATAAAGAAGCACCGGATACAGCTCTCCTATCATTGGATGCTGAAAAGGCCTTTGATAGGGTCGAATGGCCCTTTCTTTTTGAAGTTTTACAAAGGTTTGGACTTGGAAAGAATTTCATAAAATGGGTTCAGATAATATACAATAATGCTACAGCAGAAATCCTAACAAATAGCAATATCTCAAAATCAATAAAAATTAATAGAGGTTGTCGACAAGGCTGCCCACTTTCGCCTTTACTGTTTACTATGGCAATTGAACCTTTGGCGATGGCAGTGCGTTTACATCCACAAATATATGGAATCAAAGTAGGACCAATAGAACATAAAATCTCCCTGTATGCTGATGACATAATTTTGTTTATGTCAAATCTTAAAAAATCAATTCCGACCTTGTTAAATATAATAAAGAACTTTGGGGAAATATCAGGATATAAAATAAATAAAAATAAATCTTCAATATTAATGCTAAATGAGACCCAGAGAAAGCATCCAGCTCCTGAGGTAAATCAATTCAATGTTGTAAATCAGTTTAAATACTTAGGAATTCAAATTGTGCCGAAGTTAGAATCAGCTGCTAGTATCAACTATGAAGCCTTAATGACAGATATTAATGAGTTGCTTCAGAGATGGATGTCACTGCCAATGTCGATGATCGGGAGAATTAATATACTTAAAAGTAATATCTTACCCCAAATACTATATTTATTTCAATACATTCCTTTACCACCACCTTCAGATCTATTCTCAAGAATTAAAAAAAAGTTAGTGGAATTTATATGGAACAATAGGAAGGCTAGATTACGTCTGTCCTTACTATATTTGCCATTTGATCGTGGAGGTCTGAAATGTCCAAACTTTATGTTGTATTACTGGTCAGCACAACTGAGGTCTATGACATATTATTTTTCATCAAATGATCTCCCTCACTGGACGGAGATGGAATCATACAATTTACCTTTACCTCTTCCCTTATTCATATTCTCAGACTCGGCTAAAAAATTACAGAAGCAAGTTAAAAATCCAATTGTAAAGCATATGATCAAAATATGGTATGAAATCAAAAAATATTTAAAAGAACCGCACTTATTGTCACAATTTAGCCCAATATGGGATAATCAATATTTTACACCAGGGAGAGCGGATGCTGTATTTAAATTATGGAATTTAAAAGGGATTCAAAAGATTCAAGACTTATATTTAGCATGTTCAGACAACATAATGTCTTTTGAAGAACTGAGGGCTAAATTTAATCTTAATAGAACACATTTTTTAAAATATCTTCAGCTTAAGAATTTCATTCGATCAAATCAAAATAATGCTCTCACCCGTCCTACCTATTCATACTTGGAAAAAATTTTGACGAAAAATAGTAAGAGAAAGGGTATTATTTCAGAGTTCTATAAGTCACTGATATTATCCTCAAGTGAAAACTCACAGAAAAGAATGAATTATTGGAAAGAAGACCTACAAATTGAAATTTCAGAGGAACAATGGGAATTGGCTTGCACAGAAGCTCAAACCAAATCAATAAATGTACGTCTTAAATTGATACATTTTAAATGGTTAATGCGGATGTATGTTACACCGGTGGAGTTAAATAGATATAACAAAAACATACCAGATACGTGCACAAAATGTATGGAAAGTAAAGGAACTCTATTTCATTGTTTTTGGGAATGTAGAAAAATTAGAATGTTTTGGGAAGAGGTGAGGGTAACAATTGAAAAAATAATTTCAAAACAACTCATATTGAATCCTAAATTGTTTTTGTTGGGTCTGTATCCAGAAAAGCATAACTTTAATAAGAGTGAAAGAACATTCATAGACCTCAGTTTGCTTAACGCCAAAAAATGTATTGCACTGCTGTGGAAAAAGACTCATAGACCAGATGTGACTCAGTGGTTAAGACAGATGTTAACAAACCTTCCACTAGAAAGAATAACATACATATTGAAATCAAAGGAAAATGTGTTTGAGAATATATGGAGACCTTTCATTGATTATGTAAAGAAACTAAACATAACTACTGAAGAAGAAGGTGAATGATGTGTGTGGACCTTGTAATTTCCAAATTGGTGAATGTATAATATGTATACTTATGCAATGGATTACCTAGGCTAAACAGAGGAGCATTGTTTGACTTGTTTTGTTAATGGTTGATGGTGTTTTTGGAATATTTGTTTTTTTGGGGGGTTTCTTTTAGTGTTGGGGTTTGATTGTTGGTGTCATGTTTGTTGAAAAAAGGTTCAATAAAAATATTGTGGAAAAAAAAGAAGTCATTTTTTGATTACAATTTTCTGGGATAAATAATAAATTTAGCTTATAACACCTTACCTCTTCACAGCCGCAGAGTCCTAGCGAACTTCTCTTCCCCATTGTCAGACGAACGCGACACTGGTCCGCTCGTGGATCCCGGTCAAAACATAATTCCATTATTGCGGTTTTGGCGAATGATTTACGACCTTTGTCGTCGGCCTCCGTCGGTCTATGATGACGGAAGAGAATCCTAAACGTCTATTCTGCTGGAATGAGTGCAGGTCCCACTTGTGGGTGTTCTCCACGCTGCTGGGTCTGTAGCAGGTTCTTCCACCGTGCTTTTTTTCATCTGTTGCAACAGTAAATCTCTCTTCACCCAGCCCGAACTTCTGTGCTTCAATTGGCTCCTGCATTCACAGTAGGCGGGTCCTCCTTCCTAGGTTTTCATTCATTGGTTCTTCAAGGTTTCAGAAACCCAATTCAAGGCTCTTATTAGTCGAATGAGAGGTAAATCAGATGAACTAATCTGTTCGCGGCTGTGTCTGCAACTTTTTTTTTCAGTGGCGCTTGGACGCCAACACCAACTACATCACCACCATCAGGACCATGTGTCCAAGAGCGCACGAGGACGCACGAGTGCGCCCTCGTGCGCCCTAGGACGCAGAGACTTGCCCGCCCGTGGTACAAAGGAGTGCAAGAGGTTAACAGACAAAATAGAAAATCATGATGCAAACACATAAGTCACTAAATTGTTATTACAATCAGCAGCAAATTCCAGATTATTCAGAATGTGCAAAATTCAAACTGTAAAAAAAAAAAAAAAGAAAGAAAGAAACTGGAATGGGTCACACACGCCAGCCACGCTGCCTCACTCAGAAGCAACTGGATTGGCCCCTCGTACTGGTCCTGGTTCAGCAGATCTTCAGCCTGCATCTCTGTAAATAGTGAGGCAAGGTCCAGTTGGGGTGGATCGTTTCCCTCTTGCCTAGACAAAAGACAGAAATGGGTGGTGGTTAATTAAAGCAAGTTTAAAACATATTTGGGAAATACATTTGTTGCTAAAAGCCAGTGGTGGAATGTGAATGAATGAATGAATGAATGAATCTTTATTTCGGATAGATTAAAACTAAAGATTAAAAGAAAATAGAATAATATAACAAAGGGGAAAAAATCTAACAAGGTCAAATTAAACAATAACTCCTCTGATTATACAGTTCAACATAGGTTATCTGAAATGGGTGATGGCTGAAGCCGCAGCTTATATTGCCCACCATATTCCATCCAAGAATTCAAAAGAAAAACAAAACAGGAGGGATTACAATTTGAATGTGACAATAAAGTACTTCGTTGTTGTCGTTAACCACAATTTTCATGTAGCTGCGCTTCAGTAGAGTAGATTTTACAAGGGCTGCGTTACATTTAAAATCATCTGTTTTTACTGTGGCCTCAGCAATCAGAATGAATTAATACATTCACTTGAATGGAATCTAGTACTTTAACTGAAGGTGTGCATCACCGAGTATGGAGTCGCTCAGTCAAAATATGGAGTTTTTATCAATAAAAGTTTGTCTTGTCTGTAAAAGTGTCTCTTCTTGCCCTGGCTTCAAGTGTGGGTGGTGTTTTGTACTAGCATTGCTAAAATATAAAAGGAAGCACTACAATGGGTCTCAAATATTTGTAATGTGTCCTGTTACTGCATGAGTTTATTGATGATAGACTATAAACTACACATATAAAGTAAATTATATTGACCCTAAATTATATTGACGACTGAACAACTCACATTCGCCAAAACATACAGTTATGAACATAACTCACAAAGGATCACACAAGTGATCTGACAAAAAAAATAAATACGCTACCGTTCAAAAGTTTGGGGTCACTTAGAAATTTCCTTATTTTTGAAAGAAAAGCGCTGTTTTTTTCAATGAAGATAACTTTAAACTAATCAGAAATGCACTGTAATATCTAATATACATTGCTAATGTGGTAAATGACTATTCTAGCTGCAAATGTCTGGTTTATGGTGCAATATCTACATAGGTGTATAGAGGCCCATTTCCAGCAACTATCACTCCAGTGTTCCAATGGTACAGTGTGTTTGCTCATTGTGTCAGAAGGCTAATGGATGATTAGAAAACCCTTGTGCAATCATGTTAGCACAGCTGAAGACAGTTTAGCTGGTTAGAGAAGCTATAAAACTGACCTTCCTTTGAGCAGGTTGAGTATCTGGAAAAAATTATTATTTAAAATACAAATCATTATTTCTAACCTTGTCGATGTCTTGACTATATTTTCTATTCATTTTACAACTCATGGTGGTAAATAAGTGTGACTTTTCATGGAAAACACAAAATAATTGTCTGGGTGACCCCAAACTTTTGAACGGTAGTGTACATTTACAAGCAGTTTATTTTACAGTTGATGTGCCAGTCATTTTCAATTATTCTGTAATTAATATTCACACAATCAAATAAATCTCAGTTCAGTCCCTTTTATATTAAGTGGAAATTGTGCTACTTTGGTTTTGACACTTTACCTATAAAAGCAAAGGATTTCAGTACTTTCCACAGTGGCGAGGTCCGTTGTGGGGCGGCTGCTTTCCTCTTGCCTAGACGAACGACAGAAATGGATGGTGGTTAGGTTCAAGCAAGTTCAACACTTATACAGGCACATCTCAAAAATTAGAATATCATGAAAAAGTTCAATATTTTTGTCACTCATTTCAGAAAGTGAAACCCATATATAGATTCATTACAGGGACAGTGATATATTGAAAGTGTTTATTTTAATATTGATGATTACGGCTACAGCCCATATTAACCAACACCTCAGCAGCCAACATTTATATTTAAAAACTATTTTTTTTTTTTTTTTGTAACTTAGATTTTTATTCATTTTTCATCATATATAATGCATTCAGATCACATTCTACATTTAAAAAACAAAGGGGTTAGGGTAGGGAAAAAGAAAAAAAAAAAAAGGAAAAAGAAAAAAAAGGGGGGGGGACAAATGTTGGAGCATCAAGTTTTTAGTTTCCATCTCTTAATTTTTCTGGTTTTTTCAGTGTCTTTGGTTATTCTTTCAATTTCTGCCTCGTTGTTGCACTTTGTAGTGTGTCCATTTCCGCCATTTTTTTTCCCATAGTCCTTCTTGCATTCTTTGTCGATATGTTAGTTTTTCCATCATGCGTATGTCCTCAACAATGTCAGTCCATTGTTCTTGGTCAGGAAGAACTTCTGATCGCCATTTTTTTGTGATAGTTTTTTTACATGCAATCAACAAGATTTTAACTAGATATCTGTCCTCAGCCTGTATAACATTGTCTCTTTTAAGATCACATAAGTACATCAGGTTACAGTTCATTGGTATATTATATCCTAATATCCTCTGTATTGCCACATGTATAGATTTCCAGAATGATGATATTTTGCAGCATTTCCAAAACATATGTGAGTGGTCTGCATTTTGAACCCCACATCCCCTCCAGCATATAGATTGGGTATTTGTATATTTTCCTTGAATCTGTGGTGTAATGAAAAAGCGAATCAGGTTTTTCCATCCAAATTCCCTCCATGTCCTTGAATTTGTTGATGTGTGTTGTGTTTTCCATATTTCCTGCCAGCTTTCTTCTGTTATGTTTAAATTGAGCTCTTTCTCCCATTTCTCCTTTATATAGTTACTTGTATGATTGTTTGTCATAAGTTTCTGATATAGCTTTGAAATAATTCTTATTTTATTTCCTGTATATGAGCTTAAAATGAATTGTATAATCTCGCTCACATCTGTTTGGAGGTTATGCCTAATCTTCTTCATATAATAATCTCTCATCTGCAGATATCTGAAAAATTCCGATCTTTCTAGTTTAAATTTTTTCCTGATGTTTACAAAGCTCCCGAGATCTTTTTTTCCGATATTGCCCCATGCTGTGATTCCCTTGTTCACCAGATTTTTGTATCCCCTATCTTGTTTTGCCGGTTCAAACTGACTGTCAAATGCTACCCATTTCAATAGTTTTATGTCTTCCTTTATATTATATTTTTGTACTATTTTATACCATAGTTCTAAAGTAAATTTAGTGATTGGGTCTATTTGTTTGATTTGCTTATATGCATCTTTATCTCCTATTATGCTTTGTACTGGGAGTCCCTCAATTTCCTTTTCCATTTCTTTCCATTTTGCCTCATATCCCTCGTCGCACCAACATATGATATATCTTATTTGTGCTGAGTAGTAATATTCCTTTAGACTCGGTAGGCCCATGCCTCCATTCTCTTTTGGTAATTGGAGAGTTTTATATTTCACTCTTGGTTTTTTACCTCCCCAAACAAATCTCGATATCATCCTGTCCCACTTTGAGAATTGGGCATCTGGAATCTCTGTTGGTATAGCCTGGAAGAGGTAAAGTAATCTAGGTTGTATGCTGATTTTGACTGTCTCAATTTTTGAATTCAGATCCATATTTAAGATTGACCATCTATCAATATCTTTTTTTATTTCTTGTTCCAACCTATCATAGTTTGCTTTATATATTTTGCTTAGGTCTTTAGGTATGTTCACTCCAAGGTATTTTATTTCTTTTTGTTTCCAGTTTAGTTTGATCTTATCAGTTATCTGGTTTAGAGGGTTATAGTGGAATGTCAGTATTTGTGTTTTTGTTATGTTTATCTTGTATCCTGATAATTTTCCAAAATTTTCTATCAAGTTCATCATTTCCATTATTGATTCATCTGGTTGTTCAAGGTAAACTATAATATCGTCTGCAAATAGCCCAATCTTGTGTTCCGCCCCCTTTATTGTTACACCTTTTTTTTTTATAACTTAAGATTTTTATTCATTTTTCATTATATATATTGCATTCAGATCACAGTCTACATTTAAAAAAAACAAAGGGGCTAGAGTAAAAAAGAAAAAGGAGAAAAAAAAAAAAGGGGGGGGGGACAAATGTTGGAGCATCAAGTTTTTAGTTTCCATCTCTTAATTCTTCTGGTTTTTCCAGCGTCTTTGGTTATTCTTTCAATATCTGTCTCGTTGTTGCACTTTGTAGTGTGTCCATTTCCGCCATTTTTTTCCCATAGTCCTTCTTGCATTCTTTGTCGATATGTTAGTTTTTCCATCATACGTATGTCCTCAATAATGTCAGTCCATTGCTCTTGGTCAGGAAGAACTTCTGATCGCCATTTTTTTGTGATTGTTTTTTTACATGCAATCAACAAGATTTTAACTAGATATCTGTCCTCAGCCTGTATAACATTGTCTCTTTTAAGATCACATAGGTACATCAAGTTACAGTTCATTGGTATATTATATCCTAATATCCTCTGTATTGTCACATGTATAGATTTCCAGAATGATGAGATTTTGCAGCATTTCCAAAACATATGCGAGTGGTCTGCATTTTGAGCCCCACATCCCCTCCAGCATATAGATTGGGTATTTGTATACTTTCCTTGAATCTGTGGTGTAATGAAAAAGCGAATCAGGTTTTTCCATCCAAATTCCCTCCATGTTCTTGAATTTGTTGACGTGTGTTGTGTTTTCCATATTTCCTGCCAGCTTTCTTCTGTTATGTTTAAATTGAGCTCTTTCTCCCATTTCTCCTTTATATAGTTACTTGAATGATTGTTTGCCATAAGTTTCTGATATAGCTTTGAAATAATTCTTGTTTTAT